>WNWK01011288.1:30000-65338 GCA_009830355.1 Cherax destructor
AACAATTAACAATGAAACAACTAACAATGAAACAATTAACAATAAAACAATTAACAATGAATGCTTCTAATACCTCTAAGAAAGAGATGCAAGAGATTGTTCCTTTAAAGTAAAACGAATTCGACAACTTGGAACGATGACGGTATTTTGAACGTTTAGGAATTACTTTACCAACGTTTTGCTCCATAGGAAGATTGTGTGCACTCATGTGAGAGTGAGTGTACTCATGTGAGAGTGAGTGTACTCATGTGAGAGTGAGTGTACTCATGTGAGAGTGAGTGATAGGATCTTATATATGTGTTGTTGTACTATGTGTAAATTGCTTTGCAGATCTTATAAGATCCATAATCACTGTTTTGTTTTGTTACTTTCATGTGAGAGTGAGTGTACTCATGTGAGAGTGAGTGTACTCACGTGAGAGTGAGTGTACTCATGTGAGAGTGAGTGTACTCATGTGAGAGTGAGTGTACTCACGTGAGAGTGTACTCATGTGAGAGTGAGTGTACTCACGTGAGAGTGAGTGTACTCATGTGAGAGTGAGTGTACTCACGTGAGAGTGCGTGTACTCATGTGAGAGTGAGTATATTCATGTGAGAGTGTACTCACGTGAGAGTGAGTGTACTCATGTGAGAGTGTACTCACGTGAGAGTGAGTATACTCATGTGAGAGTGAGTATACTCATGTGAGAGTGTACTCATGTGAGAGTGTACTCACGTGAGAGTGAGTGTACTCATGTAAGAGTGAGTATACTCATGTGAGAGTGAGTGTACTCATGTGAGAGTGAGTGTACTCATGTGAGAGTGACTGTACTCACGTGAGAGTGTACTCATGTGAGAGTGAGTATACTCATGTGAGAGTGTACTCACGTGAGCGTGAGTGTACTCATGTGAGAGGGAGTATACTCATGTGAGAGTGTACTCATGTGAGAGTGAGTGTACTCATGTGAGAGTGAGTATACTCATGTGAGAGTGTACTCATGTGAGAGTGTACTCATGTGAGAGTGAATGTACTCACGTGAGAGTGAGTATACTCATGTGAGAGTGTACTCATGTGAGAGTGTACTCATGTGAGAGTGAGTGTACTCACGTGAGAGTGAGTATACTCATGTGAGAGTGTACTCATGTGAGAGTGTACTCATGTGAGAGTGTACTCATGTGAGAGTGAGTGTGCTCACTTGAGAGTGAGTATACTCATGTGAGAGTGTACTCATATGAGAGTGTACTCATGTGAGAGTGAGTGTACTCACGTGAGAGTGAGTATACTCATGTGAGAGTGTACTCATGTGAGAGTGTACTCATGTGAGAGTGAGTGTACACACGTGAGAGTGAGTATACTCATGTGAGAGTGTACTCATGTGAGAGTGTACTCATGTGAGAGTGAGTGTACTCATGTGAGAGTGAGTGTACTCAAGTGAGAGTGTACTCATGTGAGAGTGTACTCATGTGAGAGTGTACTCACGTGAGAGTGAGTGTACTCATGTGAGAGTGAGTATACTCATGTGAGAGTGTACTCACGTGAGAGTGAGTGTTTTGATGGTGTGATTCGTGTGATCGTACCTACGCAGTCTGGTTGCAGTGGAAGAGAAGAGAGAGTGAAGATAACCAGGGTGTGGAGAGTGAGTGAGGATAACCAGGGTGTGGAGAGTGAGTGAGGATAACCAGGGTGTGGAGAGTGAGTGAGGATAACCAGGGTGTGGAGAGTGAGGATAACCAGGGTGTGGAGAGTGACGATAACCAGGGTGTGGAGAGTGACGATAACCAGGGTGTGGAGAGTGAGTGAGGATAACCAGGGTGAGAGAGTGAGGATAACCAGGGTGAGGAGAGTGAGGATAACCAGGGTGAGGAGAGTGAGTGAGGATAACCAGGTGAGAGAGTGAGGATAACCAGGGTGAGGAGAGTGAGTGAGGATAACCAGGGTGAGAGAGTGAGGATAACCAGGGTGAGGAGAGTGAGGATAACCAGGGTGTGGAGAGTGAGTGAGGATAACCAGGGTGAGAGAGTGAGGATAACCAGGGTGAGGAGAGTGAGGATAACCAGGGTGTAGGGGAGTGAGGATAACCAGGGTGAGAAGTGAGGATAACCAGGGGTGAGGAGATAAAGTGAGGAGATAACCAGGGTGAGAGAGAGTGAGGATAACCAGGAGTGAGAAAGTGGGAAGTATAGGATAACCAGAGTGAAAGTGAGATAACCAAGGGTGGGAACAGTGAGTGAGGATAACCAGGTGAGAAGTGGGATAACCAGGGTTAGGAGAAGTAGTGAGGATAACCAGGGTGAGAGAGTGAGGATAACCAGGGTGAGAGAAGTGAGGATAACCAGGGTGAGGAGAGAGTGAGGATAACCAGGGTGAGAGAGTGAGGATAACCAGGGTGGAGAGTGAGGATAACCAGGGTGGGAAAGGAGGAGTAAAGGGTGAAGTGAGGATAACCAGGGTGAGAGAGTGAGATAACCAGGGTGAGGAGAGTAGTGAGGATAACCAGGGTGGGAGAGTGAGTGAGGATAACCAGGGTGGAGAGTGAGGATAACCAGGGTTGGAGAGGAGATAACAGGTGGAGAGGAGATAACCAGGGTGAGGAGAGAGGTAACAGTGGAGGATAACCAGGGTGAGAGAGAGTGAGGATAACCAGGGTGAGGAGAGTGAGATAACCAGGGTGTGGAGAGTGAGGATAACCAGGGTGAGGAGAGTGAGGATAACCAGGGTGAGGAGAGTGAGGATAACCAGGGTGTGGAGAGTGAGTATAACCAGGGTGAGGAGAGTGAGTGAGGATAACCAGGGTGAGGAGAGTGAGTATAACCAGGGTGAGGAGAGTGAGGATAACCAGGGTGAGGAGAGTGAGGATAACCAGGGTGTGAGAGTGAGGATAACCAGGGTGAGGAGAGTGAGATAACCAGGGTGAGGACAGTGGGGGAGGATAACCAGGGTGAGGAGAGTGAGTGAGGATAACCAGGGTGAGGAGAGTGAGTATAACCAGGGTGAGGAGAGTGAGTATAACCAGGGTGTGGAGAGTGAGGATAACCAGGGTGAGGAGAGTGAGGATAACCAGGGTGAGGAGAGTGAGTGAGGATAACCAGGGTGTGGAGAGTGAGGATAACCAGGGTGTGGAGAGTGAGGATAACCAGGGTGAGGAGAGTGAGGATAACCAGGGTGAGGGAGTGAGATAACCAGGGTGTGGAGAGTGAGGATAACCAGGGTGAGGAGAGTGAGGATAACCAGGGTGAGAGAGTGAGGATAACCAGGGTGAGGAGAGTGAGGATAACCAGGGTGTGGAGAGTGAGGATAACCAGGGTGTGGAGAGTGAGGATAACCAGGGTGAGGAGAGTGAGGATAACCAGGGTGAGAGAGTGAGTGAGGATAACCAGGGTGAGAGAGTGAGGATAACCAGGGTGAGAGAGTGAGGATAACCAGGGTGAGGAGAGTGAGGATAACCAGGGTGTGGAGGATGGGTTCCAACGATAACGTGGACTGTATGTTACTTATCTTCTTGATGAATCCAAGAAGTCGCAGCCATCCCCGACTCCTACACAAGGGAAACATCTATGGCCTCACTCTCCACAGGGCTGTAAGATAAACATCAAGGGATTTATTATAATATATTGCCCCAAATGAGCGTATGTCCATATTTCAGTCTTAGATGACTGAAAGGCGTTTTACTCACTGTTTTGGACTAAAAAGTCCACGCATAACCGCCGTCCATAGGTATAATTTGAATGTTCTTGACTACAAGAACTGCGCAGTCCCCTGTTTGACCAGAACATCAAATTCTTACCTTGCTCGTGTAACTTTGAGCGATGGTGTTGGCTCCACCATATACGGCGGAAATGCTGTCTTGATTGTAGAATGCCGCTGAAGAATCCGTCTTGTTTCGATGGAGTTCACTTGCGATTGTCTCTACGTTTCTCTTTTTGCAGTAAGAAGCTGCACACACTTCTGAATATACTGCAATGTTGATGTTATTCACTAAACGCGCTGGAACAGAGTTCTTATCTTATTTCCCGACGTTAGTGGAGATTAAAATAATAACGGACGCGAACGACTAATGTCTCTGTTGATTTACGTTGCCTCGCGCCGCATGACCCCTAGAGTCGTATGACCTCTACGAAGCCTGTATTCAATCTGACCGCTCATGCTGCCTTTTGCAGTCTCGTGCAGCCATGTGGTGCCACGAGGTGCCTCGTGGTGCTGTGGTCAGCACAATTCTTGACACACTGTTGACAGTACATCTGGCTTGAATTAAATTGTTTTTCTCAGCCAGATGCGCCTCCTCTGACCCTTTCCTAAGGGCAGAAAGGGTGAGGGCCCTTACCAAGGGTAGTAAGGGCGCATACCCCCCTTTGGAGAATTTTCTCCACACTGGGGGGCAGCGAAAAATTCACTTAAAGTGAACTACTCATCACTTAACATTAATTTGATTTTCTCACTCGCCATCACCAGGGTGACGAGTGAGTGAGGATAACCATGGTGATGAGTGAGTGAGGATAACCATGGTGACGAGTGAGTGAGGATAAGCAGGGTGACGAGTGAGTGAGGATAACCAGGGTAAGGAGTGAGTGAGGATAACTAGGGTGAGGAGTGAGTGAGGATAAGCAGGGTGACGAGTGAGTGAGGATAACCAGGGTGACGAGTGAGTGAGGATAACCAGGGTGACGAGTGAGTGAGGATAACCAGGGTGACGAGTGAGTGAGGATAACCAGTGTGACGAGTGAGTGAGGATAACCAGGGTGACGAGTGAGTGAGGATAACCAGGGTGAGGAGATTGATTGTTGTTGTAGATTCGCCGGTATAATCGCCGCCCCCCCCCCCTTTCCAAGTGGTGGCCTGGCCTTGGCTCCCTTTCTCGGGAGTGTCTCAGACGAATGTCTGCCATGGGAGGAGATACAAGTACCTCCTCGTCTTTTGGGACTAGCTGTCCCTAGGCTCAGCCCCATTCCCCACCCCCACGGGGCTCGGAGGGAGAAGCTAGGCACTTTGGGCTGCCACAAACCCCGCCCACACTGGGCTCGAAGGGTGTGGCAGCTGCATAGCAGCAGACGATGTCAGGAGGTGCAAAGGCAGCAAGCACTACAGGATCCTTTTGGAGCCACACCCAGCTTAAGACATTACGTCTGAGCGCTGGGGAAGCTCAATAATGCCTCTTGCTGTGAGTGTTGGTGCTGCTAGTTCACTTGTCCGTTGCACTCTCCGGGTGAGGATAACCAGGGGGGGAGGCGTGTTATGTTTTACTAAACAGTGGCTTTTTCAATTCAGTACAAAGATTACATACTGGAGACAGTGAGAGATGAGGTAATCAGTCCCTCAGTCTTGATATTGCTGTACACTAACGGCCCCTTTCAAGGCAGGTGAAATTGCAGACCTGGAGAATGTACAGAGAACTTTTACGGCACACATAAGTACGATAAAGCACCTAAATTACTGGGAACGGTTAAAGTTCCTTGATTTGTATTCCTTGGAATGCAGGCGAGAAAGATACATAAGAAAATCCTAGAGGGACTAGTCCCAAATTTGCACACGAAAATCTCTCCCTACAAAAGCAAAAGACTCGGCAGGAGATGCAACATCCCCCCAATGAAAAGAAAGGGCGCCACAAGTACACTGAGAGACAACATAATAAGTGTCATGGGCTCAAGACTGTTCATCTGCCTCCCAGCATACGTAAGGGGGTTTACCAATAGACCCCTGGCTGTTTTCAACAAGGTGCTGGACAGGCACGTAAAATCCTTACCCGACCAGCTGGGCTGTGGTTCGTACGTCGGTTTGCGTGCGGCCAGCAGTAGCAGCTTGGTTGATCAGGACGTGATCCACTATGAGGCCTGGTGACAGATCGGACCGCGAGGGCGTTGACCCCCGAAACCCTCTCCAGGTATAATCCAGGTGTACTCCAGGTGTTTAGTCTCTTAGCTCAGGGACTGATTACATGTCCGGTACGAAATTTCTGTATTAATTTGAAAAAAAACATCATTGGCTGGCGAAACGTTTTTACAATGAAATACATCCAGTTTTTTTTCATGTGTTTTATTCATTAACTTGTGGGTATTGCACACCGTTAATGTCATTTAAGTGCAGGTGTTGGCGTGGGTGTTAGTGTGAGTTACCTCGCTGGTCTTACCGTGGAGAAGACAAGACCACGAGTCAGCCTGCACAGGAATGATGACAAATTAAATCTACGTTGAGGGAGAGTTTCTGTGAGAAAAGATGCTGGATATGTTTGTCGCTAGAGCGGTACTGGTCGTTTCTGGTCATTATGTCTTACTCTTTCTTCTTCTTACTCATTTTGAAGATCTCTGTCTCTTCCTCTCTCAGTCTTTCTCTATCACTATGTTACTTCCTATCTCCCTCTTCCTTCTGTTTATAGCTCCTTCACAATCTTCTTGCATACTTCTATTTTTTTCTCTCTCTTCCAGTGTACTCTTTCCTCCTCCAACTCTCTCCTCCACATCTCTCTGTTCTCTCTATCACCAGCCCACACTGCCTCCATCCAGCCACCTGCCTCCATCCCACCACTGCCCCATCCAGCCACGCCTCCATCCCAGCCACACTGCCTCCATCCCAGTCCCCTCATCCAGTCCCTGCCTCCATCCCAGCTCCTGCCTCACCCAGCCCACTGCCTCCATCCCAGCCACCTGCCTCCATCCAGCCACGCTGCCTCCATCCCAGCCAACCTGCCTCCATCCCAGCCCACACTGCCTCCATCCCAGCCCACGCTGCCTCCATTCCAGCCCACACTGCCTCCATCCCAGCCCACACTGCCTCCATCCCAATCCACACTGTCTCCATCCCAGCCCACACTGCCTCCATCCCAGCCCACACTGCGTCCATCCCAGCCCACACTGTCTCCATCCCAGCCCACACTGCCTCCATCCCAGCCCACACTGCCTCCATCCCAATCCACACTGTCTCCATCCCAGCCCACACTGCCTCCATCCCAGCCCACACTGCGTCCATCCCAGCCCACACTGCCTCCATCCCAGCCCACACTGTCTCCATCCCAGCCAACACTGACTCCATCCCACCTTCCCCTTGTCCCTTCACTTGGCACTCACCTGTTGCTGGCACTGATGGGGTGTGGGGGCAGGTGTGGCACTACCTGCCACACGCTTCACCTGGTCTCCAACTGAAGACAGCGAGTCGGGCAAGATATCGTCTCTGCCCACCACCACCACCATGACTGGAGACCATGCGTGGAGACCATGCTTGGAGACCAGGCGTGGTGACAAGGCGTGGTGACTAGGCTTGGAGACCATAATTGGAGACCATGTTGGAGACCATGAATGGAGACCATGTTGGAGACCATGATTGGAGACTATGCTTGATCTCCAGACCAGACTTGGAGACCAGGTTTTTTTCCCGCATTTTCTCCTATCTTAAGTAAAGAAACAAAGAAGCTGCTAAACGTGTTTTTATTTGTGGAACGTTTATCTCTGTGTAGAGCTGTAGAGCTTTATCCTGACTTGGTAAAGTTCTACACAGAGCTCAACGTTGTCCCAATAAAGGCATATACTGCAAAGAAGTCTTTTTTTTCTGTTATTTCCAGTAAGCCATTCCTATCCACCTCTACTTTACTGTTCTATTCATTACCGTCCTTCCTTCCTACCATCTCTATCCTCTTGTCTTCATGCCCCTCACCCAGCTATTTTCTTTGATTTATCTCCCTAGTAGTTGAACTTTAGATAATCTTAGTGTAGATGGATAAGACACATAAAACTTGGAGGTGTTTTGTGTCCGAAACGTCTCGACTGCGCAGCAGGCTTCTTCAGACGGATACTGGAGAGTGTAATAACGGTAACAGCATAAGAAGTAATTTTGAGGAAATCAGTCCCTCAGCTTCAATCAGCCCTCAGTCTTGATAGGTGGTGGTCAGCCCTCAGTCTTGACAGTAGGGGATCAGTCCCTGAAGCTTCAAGGAGAGGTGTGCGACCTGACCTAATATTTTGGACCAGTGATGGTCAGAAGGTAGTGTCGACATTTTCGGGTAATACCCAAAAAATCTTACAGCAGACAAAAATCTTCATTAAATTCAACGTTTCGCTCTCCTTGAGCGAAACTCTCTCTTAATGTGGTCTTGCTGCGTTCGAAATGTTTTCGTACCCCCCAAAATCCAACGATAAAATTTTAACGACCGGCAGATAGCCGAAGCATTTTGTTCATTGATCGAATCTCTGCCGAAAGGTCACGTGTTGGCTGGTTCTCCCACCTGTTCACCACCTGCGCATCTCCATCTCTTCAGTACCACCTGCCTAACACCACCATTTGCAAACTACCACCTGCCTACCACCATCTACTTACCACCACTTCCACCACTCAACAAAATAGATACTAGGAAATTTCGCTATTTAAAATGTGTGTATGTATGTGTACTCACCTAGTTGTGGTTGCAAGGGTCGAGTCACAGCTCCTGGTCCCGCTTCTTCACTGATCACTACTAGGTCACTCTTCTTGCTCAATGAGCTTTGTCATACCTCTTCTTAAAGCTATGTATTGAGCCTGCCTCCACTACATCGCTTCCTAAACTATTCCACTTCCTGACGACTCTGTGACTGAAGAAATACTTCCTAACATCTCTGTGATTCATCTGAGTCTTCAACTTCCAAGTGTGTCCCTTTGTTGCTGTGTCCCATCTCTGGAACATTCTGTCTCTGTCCACTTTGTCAATTCCTCTAAGTATCTTATATGTTGTTATCATGTCCCCCCTGTCTCTCCTGTCCTCCAGTGTCGTCAGGTCGATTTCCCTTAACCTCTCCTCGTAGGACATACCCCTTAGCTCCGGGACTAGTCTTGTTGCAAACCTTTGCACTTTATCGAGCTTCTTCACGTGCTTGGCTAGGTGTGAGTTCCAAACTGGTGCTGCATACTCCAGTATGGGCCTAACGTACACAGTGTACAGGGTCCTGAACGATTCTTTATTAAGATGTCGGAATGCTGTTCTTAGGTTTGCTAGGCGCCCATATGCTGCAGCAGTTATTTGGTTGATGTGTGCCTCAGGAGATTTTCCTGGTGTTATACTCACCCCAAGATCTTTTTCCTTGATTGAGGTTTGCAGTCTCTGACCCCCAAGGCTGTACTCCGTCTGCGGTCTTCTTTGCCCTTCCCCAATCTTCATGACTTTGCACTTGGTGGGGTTGAACTCCAGGAGCCAGTTGCTGGACCAGGCTTGCAGCCTGTCCAGATCCCTTTGTAGTTCTGCCTAGTCCTCGTCCGATTGAATTCTTCTCATCAACTTCACATCATCTGCAAACAGGGACACTTCGGAGTCTATTCCTTCCGTCATGTCGTTCACAAATACCAGAAACAGCACTGGTCCCAGGACTGACCCCTGTGGAACCCCACTCGTCACCGGCGCCCACTCTGACACCTCGCCACGTACCATGACTCGTTACTGTCTTCCTGACAGGTGTGTGTGTGTTTGTGTGTGTGTGTTGTGTGTGTGTGTGTGTGTGTGTGGTGCACAGCTGCACTCTAATGAGGGATCGCTGATATACTTAGAGTATATCCCCCTTGTCTGTGCTGTGCTTTGTGAAGGTATGTCCAGCATACCATTGTATCAAATGGAATATTCTATTGTTTAGGAAAGTAATAGACACGCACACGCGCACACACACACACACACACACACACACACACACACACACACACACACACACACACACACACACACACACACACACACACCACTTGAGCGCTTGTTGTGAATGAACGACGTCCATCATAAGAATAAGAATATGAATAAGGAAAACAATGGGAATTGTACTTCAAAGGAGAATTCACATTACCCCAAACATGATATATATGTATTGATTTCCAGTCAAATCATGTCTCTTGCAGAACTTTCAATATTTCATTGTCGCACTTGGAGACTCTGGTTTCTGTTGTTGTTGTTTTTTAATATTTTTTTAAGTTACAGTACCAATAGATCCCTAAATGACTTCAAGAAGATTGAGATTCTTTATTTCAGGATGGTACAGTGTTTGTACATTGGTGAATATCATTTAGGTGTGCATCCAGAAAGCCCCTTAATATGCAGAGCATTTCGAGCAAGAAGTGTTTCTTGGAAGTGTTCTTGGTCAGCCACTTTGTGTGTGTGTGTATGTGTGTGTGTGTGTGTGTGTGTGTGTGTATGTGTGTGTGTGTGAGTTTCATTGGTAAAGAGTTTCACCCACATACATCTTTTGTCTAATGAAGCAACGAGGCTCTTGTATTATTGAAGGTGTCTCAAGCATCCCCCAGAAGCTTGTCCATGACCAGTGTCAGAGTCGACACTTCACCAGGTTTTCTCTCTACATTTACTACATAACACACGTACAATCTTTCAGAGATAGAGTAGAAGTAGTGTGGATGGTGCTGCTGGTGATGTAATAGTCACGAAAAAAAGGTCTTTTCCTAAATGAATATTTTGCTAAAGAAAAAAAATGCAATATTTTTTCCTCACCCTTTCTTTTTAATCAACCATTTCTTCTCCCTTCTATCTCTTTCCCCCCTCGCTTTTGCTTTATTTACTTCTTTTCTCTCTGCCCCAACGTCAGCTACCTCCCCCTTCCCTGTCTCCCTCACCATCAATGCTACACCATCAATACTGATGGTGTAGCGGACTCTGCATTATGTTGCAGTAATAACGATGAACTCTAGGCTCTATTCATCATCACATGTGTATGAATTTCCCTGTAAGTCAAGCAGTGAATGGACGCTGGTGTGAAGGCAGGTGTGCAGGGTGTGGGGCTGGTTCACTGGTGTGAAGGCAGGTGTGCAGGGTGTGGGGCTGGTTCACTGGTGTGAAGGCAGGTGTGCAGGGTGTGGGGCTGGTTCACTAGTGTGAAGGCAGGTGTGCAGGGTGTGGGGCTGGTTCACTGGTGTGAAGGCAGGTGTTCAGGGTGTGGTGCTGGTTCACTGGTGTGAAGGCAGGTGTGCAGGGTGTGGGGCTGGTTCACTGGTGTGAAGGCAGGTGTTCAGGGTGTGGGGCTGGTGCACTGGTGTGAAGGCAGGTGTGCAGGGTGTGGTGCTGGTTCACTGGTGTGAAGGCAGGTGTGCAGGGTGTGGGGCTAGTTCACTGGTGTGAAGGCAGGTGTGCAGGGTGTGGGGCTGGTTCACTGGTGTGAAGGCAGGTGTGCAGGGTGTGGGGCTGGTGCACTGGTGTGAAGGCAGGTGTGCAGGGTGTGGGGCTGGTTCACTGGTGTGAAGGCAGGTGTGCAGGGTGTGGGGCTGGTTCACTGGTGTGAAGGCAGGTGTGCAGGGTGTGGGGCTGGTTCACTGGTGTGAAGGCAGGTGTTCAGGGTGTGGGGCTGGTTCACTGGTGTGAAGGCAGGTGTGCAGGGTAGTGGGGCTGGTTCACTGGTGTGAAGGCAGGTGTTCAGGGTGTGGGGCTGGTGCACTGGTGTGAAGGCAGGTGTGGGGCTGGTTCACTGGTGTGAAGGCAGGTGTGCAGGGTGTGGAGCTGGTTCACTGGTATGTGGACAGGTGTAAAAAAGTGTGTGGGGAGAGTGAGTGTGACAGCATTGTTGGGGAGGCAGGAGAAGACTGTTGTGAGCATAGCTAGGGCTGTGGTGAGCATAGCTAAGACTGTGGTGAGCATAGCTAGGACTGTGGTGAGCATAGCTAGGACTGTGGTGAGCATAGCTAGGACTGTGGTGAGCATAGCTAAGACTGTGGTGAGCATAGCTAAGACTGTGGTGAGCATAGCTAGGACTGTGGTGAGCATAGCTAAGACTGTGGTGAGCATAGCTAAGACTGTGGTGAGCATAGCTAGGACTGTGGTGAGCATAGCTAGGACTGTGGTGAGCATATCTAGGACTGTGGTAAGCATAGCTAGGAATGTGGTGAGCATAGCTAAGATTGTGGTGAGCATAGCTAAGACTGTGGTGAGCATAGCTAGGACTGTGGTGAGCATAGCTAAGACTGTGGTGAGCATAGCTAGGACTGTGGTGAGCATAGCTAGGACTGTGTTGAGCATAGCTAGAACTGTGGTGAGCATAGCTAAGACTGTGGTGAGCATAGTTAGGACTGTGGTGAGCATAGCTAAGACTGTGGTGAGCATAGCTAGGACTGTGGTGAGCATAGCTAGGACTGTGGTGAGCATAGCTAGGACTGTTGTGAGCATAGCTAAGACTGTGGTGAGCATAGCTAGGACTGTGGTGAGCATAGCTAGGACTGTGGTGAGCATAGCTAAGACTGTGGTGAGCATAGCTAAGACTGTTGTGGGCATAGCTAAGACTGTGGTGAGCATAGCTAGGACTGTGGTGAGCATAGCTAGGACTGTGGTGAGCATAGCTAGGACTGTTGTGAGCATAGCTAAGACTGTGGTGAGCATAGCTAGGACTGTGATGGGCATAGCTAAGACTGTGGTGAGCATAGCTAGGACTGTGGTGAGCATAGCTAGAACTGTGGTGAGCATAGCTAGGACTGTGGTGAGCATAGCTAAGACTGTGGTGTACATAGAACTGTAGTGAGCATACCTAGAACTGTGGTGAGTATAGCTAGGACTGTGGTGAGAATAGCTAGGACTGTGGTGAGCACAGCTAGGACTGTGGTGACCATAGCTAGGACTAAGGTGACTATAGCTAAGACTAAGGTGACTATAGCTAGGACTAAGGTGACTATAGCTAGGACTAAGGTGACTATAGCTAGGACTGTAGTGAACATAGCTAGGACTGTGGTGACCATAGCTAGGACTACACTGACTATAGCTAGGACTGCATTGACTATAGCTAGGACTGCACTAACCATAGCTAGGACTAAGGTGACCATAGCTAGGACTAAGATAACCATAGCTAAGACTAAGGTGACCATAGCTAAGACTAAGGTGACCATAGCTAGGACTAAGGTGACCATAGCTAGGACTGTGGTGACCATAGCTAGGACTAAGGTGACCATAGCTAGGACTGTGGTGACCATAGCTAGGACTGTGGTGACCATAGCTAGGACTCATTAATTTTTCTTCTCACTGATACTCATTATCATTCTCCATTCATCTGCTCATGAACAGTGCCAGGTGTCCCCAACTCTGCGACCCCAGTGCCGCATGTGACCCTAAAACAGATTTAGTTTTGCCCATCAAAATACCTAAGAATTATCCCCGAGTTTAGACCACAAAACAATATCAGTTTTCAAATCAGGGTCGATCGACGATAATGCAGTTCAAAACTTATATTTTGTTTTCTGATATTGAGCTCAGTCTCCCGAAAGCGTATTTCTTGCAGTGAGCTTTCGTCAGAGCGCGATCTCAAGGATGCCGGTAAACATCTGTTGAAAGCTCAAGAATCTGGTACTAGAGCTTCCTGAAGAGCAAAACCAAAGCTTGGTAATGGATTTTTATCCTTTCTGCTGGAGAAGATAAACATGTTACTAAAGAAGCTTTGAGTGTAGAGCTTTTTCGTGTTATGTTTAGCTGTGTAGAGCTTTATCAAGCCATACCTTCGTATGACTTAATGAAATTATTTCATTGTATAACTTGAGGAAGCTCTACTGAAACGGTACAAGGCACTAGCAAACACGACACAGAGTGAAACATAGCACAAGAAAGCTCTAGGCAGAGTGAAACGTTGTCTCCAATCAAAGCTTGATCTACATCGTGTCTTCGATATTATCTTCGGAAAGGAATTCACATTTGTCTTCCTACATACTTATCCACCTATCCTCTTCCTCCTAATCTTCTCTTCCCATCCCTCTCTCCAGTCTGTGCGGTCCCCCAGGTGACCTAGATAACAGTTTAAAGCTAAAGACAGAATCAGAGGGCAACAATATTTATCTGTGAAGAGTCTGAGGAGGGAGTGTGAGGGAGGAGAGGGAGGGGGAGATAAGGAGAGTGGAAGAGAGAGAGGGGGTGTGAGGGAGAGTGTTTGTTGGAGAGAGGGGGTGTGAGGGAGTGTTTGTGAGAGAGGGTGTAAGGGAGAGGAAGAAGGAGCTATAGTGTAAAACGAGGGAGCACATGATATAGAAGGAAGGTTAGATGATGGTATGACAGATAGATAGCAACTCAATAGATAGTAAGACTATAGAAAATAAGAATATGAAACAACGTAAGATATAATGAGAAAATATAATATAGTAACACAATAGATAACGATGACGCAGTAGATTGTAACCTAGAGGATGGTAACGCAATAGACAGTAACACGATAGATAAAAACACGATAGATGTTGGGAGGACAGGTGAGGCAGCCAAAGCATGTGTAGAGTGGGAGAAACAGGTCATAAGGACACCTGTTGATGTCCATTTATCATAAAATATCAGAAAATGACCTTCGTGTTGTTAAACACACACAACACGTGTGTGTGTGTGTGTGTACCCACCTATTTGTACTCACCTTTTTGTAGTTGCAGGGATCGAGACTCAGCTCCTGGCCCCGCCTCTTCACTGATCGCTACTAGGTCCTCTCTCTCCCTGCTCCATGAGCTTTATCATACTTCGTCTTAAAGCTATGAATGGTCCCTGTCTCCACTACCTCACTTTTCAGACTATTCCACTTCTTGACAACTCTGTGACTGAAGAAGTGCTTCCTAACATCTCTTTGACTCGTCTGAGTCTTCAACTTCCAATTGTGGCCCCTTGTTTCTGTGTCCCATCTCTGGAACATCCTGTCTCTGTCCACCTTATCTATTCCTCGCAATATTTTGTATGTCGTTATCATGTCTCCCCTAACCCTCCTGTCCTCCAGTGTCGTCAGGCCGATTTCCCTTAACCTTTCTTCGTAGGACATTCCCCTTAGCTCTGGAACTATCCTTCTTGCAAACCTTTGCACTTTCTCTAATTTCTTGACGTGCTTGACCAGGTGTGGGTTCCAAACTGGTGCTGCATACTCCAGTATGGGCCTGACATACACGGTGTACAGTGTCTTGAACGATTCCTTACTGAGGTATTGGAACACTATTCTCAGGTTTGCCAGGCGCCCATATGCTGCAGCAGTTATCTGGTTGATGTGTGCTTCCGGAGACGTGCTCGGTATTATACTTACCCCAAGATCTTTCTCCTTGAGCGAGGTTTGCAGTCTTTGGCCACCTAGCCTATACTCTGTCTGCGGTCTTCTTTGCCCTTCCCCGATCTTCATGACTTTGCATTTGGTGGGGTTAAATTCGAGTAGCCAGTTGCTGGACCACGTGTCCAGCCTGTCCAGGTCTCCTTGTAGTCCTGCCTGATTCTCATCTGAGTTAATTCTTCTCATTAACTTCACATCATCTGCAAACAGAGACACTTTTGAGTCAATCCCTTCCGTCATGTCACATATACCAAAAACAGCACAGGTCCTAGGACTGACCCCTGTGAAACCCCGCTCGTCACAGGCGCTCATTGTGATACCTCATCTCGTACTATGACTCGTTATTGCCTCCCTGTCAGGTATTCTCTGATCCATTGCAGTGCCCTTCCTGTTATACGTGCCTGATCCTCTAGGTTCTGCACTAATCTCTTGTGAGGAACTGTGTCGAAGGCCTTCTTGCAGTCCAAGAAAATGCAGTCAACCCACCCCTCTCTCTCTTGTCTTACTTCTGTTACCTTGTCATAAAACTCCAGTAGGTTTGTGACACAGGATTTGCCTTCCATGAATCCGTGCTGGTTGTCGTTTATAATCTTATTCCGTTCCAGGTGCTCCACCACTCTCCTCCTGATAATCTTCTCCAAGACATTGCATACTACACACGTCAGTAACACTGGTCTATAGTTTACTGCCTCGTTTCTGTCTCCTTTCTTAAAAATGGGGACTACATTTGCCGACTTCCATACCTCAGGTAGTTGCCCAGTTTCAAGGAAGGTGTTGAAAATTGTGTGTGTGTGTGTGTGTGTGTGTGTGTGTTAGTTAGTTAGTTACCATTTTGTCCTAGGCACATGTCAATTAGACACTAGGCCTGTTGTATGTATGTGTGTGTATGTGTGTGTAAGGAAACACTTCGAAATGTTTCTGCCCCACCGGGAATTGAACCCGGCCCCTCCGTGCGTGAAGCAAGAGCTTTACCACTGGGCCACCGGGGGCGTATGTGTGTGTGAGTGTGTGTGTGTGTGTGTGTGTGCGTGTGTGTGCGTGTGTGTGTGTATATATATGTGTGTGTGCGTGTGTGTGCGTGTGTGTGTATATATATATATGTGTGTGTGTGTGTGTGTGTGAAACATACAAACACACATCACTGGTGTATACAAGATCGCAGAATTAAAAGAACTTCCTTCAGCAACCTAAACACCTCATCATTCAAGGTGTTGTACACTACGTGTGTCAGACCAGCGCTCGAGTACACAGCACCAGCGTACAGCCAACACATAGTTAAATATATAAATAAGCTAAGAAGAATCTAACCCTGCCCATTTACGTATATATATATATATATATATATATATATATATATATATATATATATATATATATATATATATATATATATATATATATATATATAGTGTGTGTGTGTGTGTCGTTCCGAATACGGTAAACTTGCGATTTTGGCTTAAATAGCAACGCTCTTCTTGCCGAATAAGACAAGCAAAAATTCGTGTATGCAATAATTTCGCAAAAACATCATTCTGAACCTAACGAAAAAAATATTTCATTGTGTTTGTTTATTATTAGGTTATTGTAAACTTATCAAAAATATATTTCGTTGGATTAGGCTAAATTTAATTGCGCTTGTTATAATAAGGTTATGTAAGTTTCCTTAGGTTCTTTTGGTACAAAAATCATGATTTTTTATATTAACATAAATGAAAAAATATATATCTTAAAATGTATAAGAGAAAATTTTAGAAAGGACTTAATTTTAAATGAGTTCTTGCTAATTAACCAGTTTTACCTTGCTAATTGACCAGTTTTACCTTGCTAATTGACCAGTTTTACCTTGCTAATTGACCAGTTTTACCTATTAAGCTTTCAATAACCTTTTTCTCTTGTTGTTACAGGTAAGTTTGATGGAAGCTGAGAGACTACACAGCAGGTAGGAGGGTCGAGGAGACAGCACTGCAAGGAGTGCATCCCTTGTATCTGCCCCCCAACTACCTCTAGGCCTTCGAGTAAATTGCAAGCCCATGTATTTGTAGAGATGTACTCTGGTTATCACAGAACATGTGGGGTTGGAATCCATGGCAAGCGAGTCCGTGGGTTCAAGTTTACACTCATTCTGTGATTCGCTTAAAGTCGTGTTTTTTACGACTTGATGATGAGGCATTTGCTCTGATATTGTGTTATTGTCGGATGCTGACATGACATTGCATAGGCATATTATAGGCATACCCTCTGTGAATATACTCTTGGCATATTTTAAAGACATAGACATAGGCTCGTGAAATAATGCTCTAGGCATAAGGTGTATGAGTATGTTTCTGTAGTTTCCATGACGGGAATCAGAGCATATACGTATGTTGTATAGGATGCGATCTGTGTATAATTTGCATGCCTTCGCTCAAGATCACCTCTGCAAGTGTAACTAGTGGTGTCAGATGGGCGAATACAAGCTGTGGGGTCCCTCAAGGAACTGTTGTACGTCTCATCTTATTTATTTTATTTTTGTGTGTGTACTAAAATGAACAGTCGCCAGGGACAATATTTTTACCCATGCTTGCTGACCATACCACAAAAAATGCAGAGTACGAACAAGAGAAGAATGCGTTAAAATTTGAGACAATCTGATCAGGTTTCAGAAATTTTGAAACAAAAGTGGTTGGTAGAATTCAAGCCTAGTAAGTGACTGGTAATTAGAATATGAACAGGAGGTAAGAGACAAACCAGGGCTTGTTATATAGATATAAGATCATGGAGCCAAGTATAGTATACACAAATAAGCCGCAGATAGGAGAGGGTTATTTGTTTATTGTTACTGTCACGGTATTGGGCCTTTTTTGTTCTATATAATAGTATTGTATTTAATTATTATTAAACACGTGTGGGCTATTAAGTGAACGGAGTGATGCAGGCTTGAACCTCTGTCCGCTACTCGCAACCATCTCTCTCTCTCTCTCTCTCTCTCTCTCTCTCTCTCTCTCTCCTCTCTCTCTCTCTCTCTCTCTCTCCCTCTCTCTCCTCTCTCTCTCTCCTCTCTCTCCTCTCTCTCTCTCTCCCTCTCTCCTCTCCCTCTCTCCCTCTCTCTCTCTCTCTCTCTCTCTCTGACCAGTCAAGTTATATGTCACTGTATCAAACATTGGGAAGGATCCTGGAGGACACACTACGCCAAACCGATTCCTTGATGCGAAGACGGGAAGAACAGGTCAGACCGCTAAATACAAGAAAAGCCTTTAGAAATCCGAACGAAAACCGATTGTGAATGTTATTCAATACGCATATAAGGGTGATTTTCAGATGCACAACAGCAGCGTGTAACCCTCACCAAGAAAGCACAATAGGAAGAGATTAAATGTACAAAAGATTCACAACCAGACTAGTGCCACAACTATGAAATAAAAATTGCGAATGTTAAAAGCAAGTTGTGAGAGTAAGTTGTGAGAGTAAGTTGTGAGAGTAAGTTGTGAGAGTAAGTTGTGAGAGTAAGTTGTGAGAGTAAGTTGTGAGAGTAAGTTGTGAGAGTAAGTTGTGAGAGTAAGTTGTGAGAGTAAGTTGTGAGAGTAAGTTGTGAGAGTAAGTTGTGAGTGCAAGTTCCTAGAGCTAACGACAGTATTGTAATACAAGAGTAACTAGAACCTCTGTCAATTCAGAGCAAACACACAGACTGTCAACTCAACAACAGCAACACACAGACTGTCAACTCAACAACAGCAACACACAGACTGTCAACTCAACAACAGCAACACAAGACTGTCAACTCAACAACAGCAACACACAGACTGTCAACTCAACAACAGCAACACACAGACTGTCAACTCAACAACAGCAACACACAGACTGTCAACTCAACAACAGCAACACACAGACTGTCAACTCAACAACAGCAACACACAGACTGTCAACTCAACAACAGCAACACACAAACTTTCAACTCAACAACAGCAACACACAGACTGTCAACTCAACAACAGCAACACACAGACTGTCAACTCAACAACAGCAACACACAGACTTTCAACTCAACAACAGCAACACACAGACCTTCAACTCAACAACAGCAACACACAAACTTTCAACTCAACAACAGCAACACACAGACTGTCAACTCAACACAGCAACACACAGACTGTCAACTCAACAGCAGCAACACACAGACTTCAACTCAACAACAGCACACACAGACGTCAACTCAACAACAGCAACACACAGACTGTCAACTAACAACAGACTCAACCAACAGCAACACACAAACTTTCAACTCAACAACAGCAACACACAGACTGTCAACTCAACACAGCAACACACAGACTGTCAACTCAACAGCAGCAACACACAGACTGTCAACTCAACACAGCAACACACAGACTGTCAACTCAACAACAGCAACACACAGACCTTCAACTCATCTTGAGGGGTCCCCACCACGTGCTGATTCTCATCAAATAACGTGAGGACAATAAAACATCAACACTGCCTCAGCTGACAACAACAGCTGACAACAACAGCTGACAACAACAGCTGACATCAGAACAGAGACCATAGTGGGTAACAAGCGAGGGTAGATAATCATCATCAAAAATCATTGTCATCATTGTATTCATCATCTGTAAATTCATCATTATTTTCCTCTTCTTCTTCTTCTTTTTCTTCTTCTTCTTCTTTTTCTTCTTCTTCTTCTTCTTCTTCTTCTTCTTCTTCTTCTTCTTCTTCTTCTTCTTCTTCTTCTTCTTCTTCTTCCTCCTCCTCCTCCTCTTCTTCTTCCTCCCTGCCCCTCTCCTTCTCAATGCCACATTATCAAAGCCAGTGTTGACGTAGAATATGCTGGTACACTCAACTCTCTCTGGACATAAAATATATTGGTGGAAAACATTGGTGGAATACATTGGTGGAATACATTGGTGAAATACATTGGTGGAATACATTGGTAGAATACATTAGTAGAATACATTGGTGGAATACATTGGTGGAATACATTGGTAGAATATATTGGTTAAATATATTGGTGGAATACATTGGTAGAATACATTGGTAGAATACATTGGTAGAATACATTGGTGAAATATATTGGTAGAATACATTGGTAGAATACATTTGTGAAATACATTGGTGGAATACATTTGTAGAATACATTGGTGAAATACATTGGAGGAATACATTGGTGAAATAAATTGGTGGAATACATTGGAAGAATACATTGGTGAGATACATTGGTAGAATACATTTGTGAAATACATTGATGGAATACATTGGTAGAATACATTGGTAGAATACATTGGTGAAATACATTGGTACGACTGAATTTCTGTGCTCACCCGGGTTTCTTGTTATTATCAGATTTTTCTTTAGTTTTATTTTTAACTAGGATTAGTTATACTTTTTGTGGATTAGATTTTCCTGGATTGTGGATCCATTGAGATGATTATTTTCCCTAAAATTAATTAAAAAAATTCTCGTTCCTTTGTGGCATAATTTTTGTGCAATACTTTAATAAAAATACTTTTAAAAGGCTGTTTTTTGAAGGACTTTAAAAAAGACTGAGCTTTTTTAAGGACCTTTGGAAAGGTTGAGGCTTTGAAGGACTTTTAAAAATGCTGAACCTTTTAAAGAGATCTTAAAGGGCTGAACTTTTTAAAGAGATTTTAAAAGGTACAGAACCCAACCACCCACCACAGAACTCACCCACCCACCACAGAACTCACCCACCCACCACAGAACTCACCCACCCACCACAGAACCCACCCAACCACCACAGAATTCACCCACCCACTACAGAACTCACCCACCCACCCAGAACTCACCCAACCACCACAGAACTCACCCACCCACCACAGAACCCACCCTCCGCACAACCCACCCTTCAACCACGTTAAATGCAGTAAAAATCGTGTTCGTAACATGTTCTAGACGCTTCTTAGACGTTTTCATCCCAGCTGAGTAATTCTCCTTCAACGTGATCAGCTAAAAGCTCAACTTAACATGACAGAGCTACGATAAAGCTCAATTTTTTTCAAGAAAAAATGGTAAGAAAATAGTTTGTACCTTTTAAGAGAGACAGAAAATTATGCAAAACAATAATAATAATAATAATAATAATAATAATAATAATAATAATAATAATAATAATAATAAGAAGAAGAAGAAGAAGAAGAAGAAGAAGAAGAAGAAGAAGAAGAAGAAGAAGAAGAAGAAGAATATGTGTATTTTGTAGATATACGTTTGTCCAATCCATTTAAGTACTTTGTGTTGTACGTATATGTATGTGTGTGTGTGTGTGTGTGTGTGTGTGTGTGTGTGTGTGTATATGTGTGTGTGTGTGTGTGTGTGTGTGTGTGTGTGTGTGTGTGTGTGTGTGTGTGTGTGTGTGTGTGTGTGGTGCTGTTTTAAAGATGTGATGTGTGTTAAAGAAGTAGAAATCTAGATTATTAAATGAAATTGGTTAGTTAATGGAGTTTAAAACCAATCTACTACACGATTGCCATTAAATTTGCAAGTCACCTGGACACCACCAGTTAAGAATACCTCACTACCTTAAATATTAATTAATGTTAACTCCTAGAGTACATACACAGGAAGACATGCACAACCCAGAGAACATAACTGGAGGGAAGTGAAGTTTGACTTGTAGTAAGAGGATTCGTGACAAGGCTCTGGAGTTACTGGTAATTGTCTGGGGATTTATTGTAGCTGATTGGTGTGGTGGTGATGTGCAGGTTAGTAAGAATGAGTTGGTAATGGCATGGGTGTGGAGGCATGAGTGCATTCGTTGTTCACGGCGTTGAAGGCAGTAATAGTTGAAGCAGTGCATGGGTCGTGGAGACCCAGAGAAATGTGTTCAGAATAGAAGAGCAGCGAGGGAATGTCTCACTACCTTGTATCTCTCTCTCATGTTCAGGTTTTCAGAAGTGACCGTAACTGGGACGAAACCGTGGCTGGCGTAATACCGTGGTTGAAACAAAACCGTGGCTGGCGCAATACCGTGGTTGAAACAAAACCGTGGCTGGCGTAATACCGTGGTTGAAACAAAACCGTGGCTGGCGCAATACCGTGGTTGAAACAAACCGTGGCTGGCGCAATACCGTGGTTGAAACAAAACCGTGGCTGGCGCAATACCGTGGTTGAAACAAAACCGTGGCTGGCGTAATACCGTGGTTGAAACAAAACCGTGGCTGGCGCAATACCGTGGTTGAAACAAAACCGTGGCTGGCGCAATACCGTGGTTGAAACAAAACCGTGGCTGGCGCAATACCGTGGTTGAAACAAAACCGTGGCTGGCGCAACATCGTGGCTGGGACTATATCGTGGCTAAGATGTTACCATGGCTGGAGCAATGCCGTGGATGGAATAATTCATAAATAACCCACTTAGGAGAGGAACCTTCAGACTATCTTTCTGCCCTTACTCGACCATTAACAAGTCATAACATTAACTATTATTATTATTTTACATACATACATACATAAACACAAACACACACACACACACACACACACAAATATATATATATATATATATATATATATATATATATATATATATATATATATATATATATATATATATATATATGCAAAAAGATCACAGTAAACAGGTGATATCAAAATATGCAAGAAAACACTATGAAAAATAGAAGAATTCAAGCGCTTCGTGACTACTCACATTATCACGAAAGCGCTTGGAATTCTTCTATTTTTCATAGTGGTTTTCTTGCTATATATATATATATATATATATATATATATATATATATATATATATATATATATATATATATATATATATATATATATATATATATATATATGTCGTGCCGATTAGGTAAAACTGGTCAATTAGCAAGAACTCATCTAAAATTAAGTCCTTTCTAAAATTTTCTCTATACGTTTAAAGATATATTTTTTCATTTATGTTAATGTAAGAATTTATAATTTTGTACCAAGAGAAACTTTGAAAACCTACCTAATCTTATTACAACAAGCGCAATTTAATTCAGCCTAACCCAACTAAATATATTTTAGATACGTTAACATTAATTTAATAATAAACAAACACAATGAAATATATTTTTTTCGTTATGTTCAGAATGATTTTGGCGAAATTATTGCATACACAAATTTTCACTTGTC
Source organism: Cherax destructor (assembly GCA_009830355.1). NCBI lineage: Eukaryota > Metazoa > Arthropoda > Malacostraca > Decapoda > Parastacidae > Cherax > Cherax destructor. The sequence goes on from WNWK01011288.1 coordinate 53,078, forward strand.
TTATATGGCAAGGTGAGCGTTGCTATTTAAGCCAAAATCGCAAGTTTTACCTAATCGGCACTACATATATATATATATATATATATATATATATATATATATATATATATATATATATATATAGTGATATAACACCTATATATATATATATATATATAAATAGTGATATAACACCTATACTCCCTGAGACTGGCAGTGCTATAACAGCAACCACCCAGGGAGGTACTACCGTCCTGCCAAGTTAGTGTGATACAGAAACCTGAAACTGTTTTACATGATGGTAGGATTGCTGGTGTCTTTTTTCTGTCTCATAAACACGCTGGATAACAGGTATATCTAGCTACTTCTACTTACACTTAGGTCACACTACACTGGCATACACATGCATATATATACATACACACATCTAGGTTTTTCTTCTTTTTCTTAATAGTTCTTGTTCTTCTTTATTTCCTCTATTCTAAATGGGAAAATGGAAAAGAATCTTTCCTCCGTAAGCCATGCGTGTCGTATGAGGCGACTAAAATGCCGGGAGCAAGGGGCAAGTAACCCCTTCTCCTGTAGAAAAATACAAACGAGAAGAAAAACTTTATAAAACTGGGACGTTTGAATGTGCGTGGATGTAGTGCGGATGATAAGAAAGAGACGATTGATAATGTTATGAAAAGAAATTGGATGTCCTGGCTCTAAGCGAAACAAAGCTGAAGGAGGTAGGCGAGTTTCAGTGGGGAGAAATACATGGGATTAAGTCAGGAGTATCTGAGAGAGTTATAGAAAGGGGTTTGGTTATAGGTAATACATATTTTAAGAAAAAGAGGATAAATAAGTATAAAACATTTGATGTAGGGCTTAAAGACAATAGTTTGTTGGACTGCGTATTGGAAGATAAAAGACTGTTTAGTAGACTTCAAGACGTACATGTTTATAGAGGGGCCACAGATATATCAGATCACTTTTTAATTGTAGCTACAGTGAGATTAAAGGTAGATGGGATACAAGGAAAATAGAAGCAGCAAGTAAAAGTGAGGTGAATGTTTATAAAATAAAGGAGGAAGCAGTTAGGGTAAGATATAAACAACTGTTGGAGGATAGATGGGCTAGTGAGAGTATAGGCAATGTGGTCGAAAGTGTATGAAGTAGGTTTAAGAATGTAGTGTTAGTGTTCAGCAGAAGTTTGTGGTTACAGGCGAGTGGGTGCGGGAGGGAAGAGGAGCGATTGGTGGAATGATGATGTAAAGAGAGTAGTAAGAGAGAAAAAGTTACCATATGAGAGGTTTTTACAAAGTAGAAGTGATGGAAGGAGGGAGGAGAGAAAAAGAGAGGTTAAGACAGTGGTGAAGCAATGTAAAAAGAGAACAAATGAGAGAGTGGGTGAGATGTTTTTCAACAAATTTTATTGAAAATAAGAAAAAAAATTTGAGTGAGATTAATAAGTTGAGGAAGCTTAGAGAACGAATGGATTTGATAGGTAAAAAAAAGGAGAGGAGAGTTATTAAATGGAGAGTTAGAGGTATCGGGAAGATGGAGAGAATATTTTGAGGAATTGTTAAATGTTGAAGACAGGGAAGTTGTGATTTCATGTATAGGGCAAGGAGGAATAACATCTTGTAGGAGTGAGGAAGAGCCAGTTGTGAGTGTGGGAGAGGTTCGTGAGGCAGTGAGTAGAATGATAGGGGGTAAGGCAGGGGGGATTGATGTGATAAAGATAGAAATGTTAAAAGCAGGTGGGGATACAGTTTTGGAGTGGTTAGTGCTTTTATTTAATAAATGTATGGAAGAGGGTAAGGTACCTAGGGACTGGCAGAGAGCATGCATAGTTCCTTTGTATAAAGGCAAAGGGGTCAAAAGAAAGTGCAAAAATTATAGGAGAATAAGACTGTTGAGTGTACCTGGTAAAGTGTAAGGTAGAGTTATTATTGAAAGAATTAAGAGTAAGACAGAGAGCAGGATAGCAGATGAACAAGGAGGCTTTAGGAAAGGTAGGGAGTTTTTACAGTGAAATTATAGGTGAACAGTATTTAGATAAGGGTAAAGACGTTTTTTGGCATTTATAAATTTGGAAAAGGCGTAGGACTGGGGGGATAAGGGGGCAATGTGGCAGATGTTGCAGATGTATGGACTAGGAGGTAGGTTATTGAAAGCGGTGAAAAGTTTTTACGAGGATAGTTTGGCTCAGGTTAGAGTATGTAGGAGAGAGGGAGATTATTTCCCAGTAAAAGTAGGCCTTAGACAGGGATGTGTGATGTCACCATGGTTGTTCAATATATTTATAGATAGGGTTGTAAGAGAAGTGAATGCGCGGGTGTTGGCAAGAGATGTGTGATTAAAAGATAAAGAATCTAACACAAAGTGGGAGTTGTCACAGTTGTTCTTTGCTGATGATACTGTGCTTTTGGGAGATTCTGAAGAGAAGTTGCAAAAGTTAGTGGATGAGTTTGGTAGAGTATGTAAAAGAAGAAAATTAAACGTGAATATAGGAAAGAGTAAGGTGATGAGGATAACAAAAAAATTAGGTGACGAAAGATTGGATATCAGATTGGACGAAAAGCGTATAGAGGAGGTGAATGTATTCAGATATTTGGGAGTGGACGTGTCAGCAGATGGGTCTATGAAAGATGAGGTGAATCATAGAATTGACGAGGGGAAAAAGGTGAGTGGTGCACTGAGGAGTCTGTGGAGACAAAGAACTTTGTCGATGGAAGCAAAGCGGGGAATGTATGAGAGTATAGTTATACCAAAGCTCTTATATGGGTGTGAAGCATGGGTGGTGAATGTTGCAACAAGGAGAAGGCTGGAGGCAGTGGAGATGTCATGTCTGAGGTCAATGTGTGGTGTGAATATAATGCAGAGAATTCGTAGTTTGGAAATTAGGAGGAGGTGCGGGATTACCAAGACTATTATACAGAGAGCTGAGGAGGGGTTGTTGAGGTGGTTCGGACATGTAGAGAGGATGGAACGAAATAGAATGACTTCGAGAGTGTATAAATCTGTAGTGGAGGGAAGGCGGGGTTGGGGTCGGCCTAGGAAAGGTTGGAGGGAGGGGGTAAAGGAGGTTTTGTGTGCGACGGGAGGGGCTTGGACTTCCAGAAATCATGTGTGAGCGTGTTAGATAGGAGCGAATGGAAACAAATGTTTTTTAGGACTTGACGTGCTGTTGGAGTGTGAGCAAGGTAACATTTATGAAGGGATTCAGGGAAACCGGCAGGCCGGACTTGAGTCCTGGAGATGGGAAGTACAGTGCCGGCACTCTGAGCCTGGCCCATGGCCGGGCTCAGAGAGTAGAGAAACTCTCGAAACTCTTCAAAGGTATATCTTCAAAGGTAAGGAAGGGTGCTAATGTTGCGCCTCTGGCAAGACAGTGATGGAGTGAATGATGAAAGTTTTTCTTTTTCGAGCCACCCTGCCTTGGTGGCCACCCTGCCTTGGTGGCCACCCTGCCTTGGTGGCCACCCTGCCTTGGTGGCCATCCTGCCTTGGTGGGAGACGGATGATGTGTTAATAAAAAAAAATAACACCTATACTCCCTGAGACTGGCAGTGATATAACAGCTATATTCCCTTCTTCCGGTAGTGATATAACAGGTATACTCTCTGCAGCTTGCAGTGATATATTCCCAAGTGTTGCATAAGTGTCATAGTCATCAACTTGTCTGTATTATACTCCATTAATACAATGGCACCTGTTTGACAGAGCAACACTTTGGGATTTTAGTGCCAAGGATATCTTCAGCTATTATGCTATCCTCTGGCCCAACTTGTGTGTATGATATACCACCACTAGTAAGTCCTGTCCACCTTTAACAGTGGCTTCAGTTGCTGCACCTCTCCTTTGGCTCCAGTATATACATCTCCAGCCTCGTGCCTCTGCCCTAGATAGATCAAGGCTGTGAAAAGCTCTCAATGGTAAGAAACTGAACGTCTTACATCAGGGCTAAGACAATGAACACCTTTTATCAAGGCTAAGACAATGAGCACCTTTTATCAAGGCTAAGACAATGAACACCTTTTATCAAGGCTAAGGTATTGATCACCTTCCATTAAATCAAAGGGACTCAATCCCTTAAAATTACCTCTCCACATCTTCCACTGTCTTCAGTATAAAAGACTGCTGCGCAGTCAGTAAAAATACCAAGTAGTATATACCATTAATGTAGTGATGTATCTCGCTGTTCTCTCCAACACATTATCTCTCTGTGAGTCAATTGATTTTCTTGGCCAAGCATCATCCAAGGTTTCAATAATTCAGCATCACCTTTCGCTGAACCAGAAGATAACCTCTCTCTCTCTCTCTCTCTCTCTCTCTCTCTCTCTCTCTCTCTCTCTCTCTCTCTCTCTCTCTCTCTCTCTCTCTCTCTCTCTCTCTCTCTCTCTCTCTCTCTCTCTCTCTCTCTCTCTCTCTCTCTCTCTCTCTCTCTCTCTCTCTCTCTTCCTCTCTTATTCACACCTTCCATATCCCATTCCACCCCTTGTACACAAACCATTATCATTAGCAATTGAAAATATACAAGTGTGTGTGTGTGTGTGTGTGTGTGTGTGTGTGTGTGTGTGTGTAGTTTCATTACCTCAATTGGATATTTCAATGTTTTCCATTTCATCTGGTTTCTAGGAGTTCAATTTCACTTTAAAGTCTGCTGACTCTTCTCTCCTACTGACTTGGGCCACATAACACAAAACACACACACACACACACACACACACACACACAGGAAGGTACTTGTCTCTGTTGAATGTGATCGATTACATGAGAGTACAGGACTGTACATGGGAGTATATGGCTGTACATGGGAGTATATGGCTGTACATGGGAGTACATGGCTGTACATGGGAGTACATGGAAGTATATAAAAAAGACAGGTAGCAGAGGCTGTTCGCTGAGATGATCTACTTCTATCTAGATTCAGCATTATCACAATGAGTCAAGGATAGGAAAGCAGAAGGCTCTCTTACCTTAATGTGATTATGTGGGTAAATTAGTGGGCAAAATGTTGGCTGAGGTCAATTTTATTGACTGGATTAAATTTGTGTGAAAAAATGCATGTTATATTGGTCACTCAAGTGTGGGCTGGTTCGTCATGTGTGGGCTGGTTCCTCAAGTGTGGGCTGGTTCCTCAAGTATGGGCTGGTTCCTCATGTATGGGCTGGTTCCTCAGTGTAAGCTGGTTCCTCAAATATGGGCTGATTCCTCAAATGTGGGCTGGTTCCTCAAGTATGGGTTGGTTCCTCATGTATGGGCTGGTTCCTCATGAGTGGGCTGGTTCCTCAAGTATGGGCTGGTTCCTCAAGTGTGGGCTGGTTCCTCAAGTATAGACTGGTTCCTCAAGTATGGGTTGGATCCACATGATGGCCCACCATCCACCACTAACATTACCACTCTGTGACTAACACCATTAACATTACCACTCTGCGACTAACACCACTAACATTACCACTCTGCGACTAACACCACTAACATTACCACTCTGCGACTAACACCACTAGACAAACTTCAGTCCTCTTCCTCCCCTCAACACAACTGCTGGGAGGCACCGCTGGCACCATTTATAACGATATGTTATTTGGAGTCGTGGTTGAAATGATAAGGCTTTGGAGGCTTCTTACTTTATTTGTATAAAGGTGCGGGTAACACAGGCTGCGTGTCTGTGGCCATGGCCAAGGGCCATGCCTTGCGAGAGGGAGACGAGTTAGGCCTGTTGTCTGAGTGAAGTTTGGGCGCCAAGTGAGAGTGGGCCAGGGCGGGTCTGGTAGACGTGGGTACGCCTACCAGGCTTGCCCTCTGGCGGAATGCTATGGAAACTAGCATGGCACGAAATATGAACTCGGCTGGCAGACAGCATGGGCTGTCTATGCAGACAGCATGGGCTGTCTATGCAGACAGTCAGGCTGTCTACATCTGTTAAGTCTATCTTCTTGGCTGCTTACTTTGGGCAGTAGAATGGTAGCGTAGGTGCAGAGATACGGCCGATGACTAGACTCAGTTTATTAATGGCAAGGTGTAGGAATACACGGGGACAGAGCGTGAGGGGACCGGGAGCCAGCAAGGTAGAGATGCTGCTTCAGTGAGGTAGGCCGTGTAAGTGAGAGAGAAGCATGGCTGATCAGCCCAACCTTGATAGGCCTATAGAGGGCAGCACCATAGTGCCGCGCAGTTTGAAACAGCCTCTGGATAGGCTGTTTACATCCGCTCGGCCATCTACCGCGTGTCGATCAAGGAGTACTGTGTCGTGTAGCTCGACTAGTGGACCCCGGCAGAACCGTACACCAACTGGTGATACCGGAGTCCCTGGTACCCGCGACTCTCAAGTTGATCCACGATGTCCCAGGCGCAGCGCACCCCGGGAAGGACTGCAGCATCAAACAGGCTAGAATGAAATATTTCTGGCCTAAGATGGCAGCGGAAATTGCCAAGTATGTACACCAGTGTGTCGTTTACTTACAACACAAGGGTACTGTCACGGGTCCCAATCCCATTCTGAAGTATCCCATTACAAAGGAGCCCTGGGAGAGAACTTCTGTCGACCTGTTGACGAATTTCTCGACCTCGGAGAAGGGTAATAAACACCTGCTTGTAATGGTAGATAACTTGACGCGGTACTGCGAGTTAGTACCCATCCCTGACAAAACGGCCGAGACAGTCGCAAATGCTTTCCGTGAGCGTATCGTTCTCCGTCATACCTGCCCACGTGTTCTCCTGTCAGACAATGGGTCGGAGTTCATAAATGCCACAATGAAGGACCTTTGTTCCAGGTTTGACATTCACCAAGCACCAGTAGCTCCACGTCACCCGGCGAGTAATGGTCTTGCTGAACGTACAAACCCCGCAAAGTTCTGGAGGTGCTCAGAGTAACCGTTAATCCGAGTTGTACTACATGGGATGAGGCTATTCCAGATGTTCAGTGTACATTGAACTCTTCCCTCAACAGCTCGATTGGCGAGACACCCCATTTTGCCTTGTACGGCTATGATAAGCGTTTACCGTACGAAATCCTGTTTGCTCCGCCCAGCCCAATCTATGACGCCGATAACACCGGTATAGTTAAGATGCGGACCACACAGCTTGTTTTCCAGCGAGTACGTGAGAACCTAATAAAAGCCACAGATAGGTTCACGTCTGATCGCAACGCCCACGCTAAGGAAAGTAAGGTGGAACCAGGTTGCAAAGTTATGTTGCTCAACCCGACGCAGACCCCTGGTATGCATAAACTTGTCCCCAAGTTTGTCGGTCCTTACCGTGTCCTACGACAGCTCCGCGGCAATAAGTTCGAGGTGAGGGAGATAGCTACCGGAACTATCAGAGAAGCTCACCTTGACCACATGAAGTATATTGATAACACCACTAACATTACCACTCTGCTACTAACACCACTAACATTACCACTCTGCGACTAACACAACTAACATTACCACTCTGCGACTAACACCACTAACATTACCACTCTGCGACTAACACCACTAACATTACCACTCTGTGACTAACACCACTAACATTTCCACTCTGCGACTAACACCACTAACATTACCACTATGTGACTAATGTAGACAGCCTGACTGTCTGCATAGACAGCCCATGCTGTCTGCCAGCCGAGTTCATATTTCGTGCCATGCTAGTTTCCATAGCATTCCGCCAGAGGGCAAGCCTGGTAAACGTACCCACGTCTACCAGACCCGCCCTGGCCCACTCTCACTTGGCGCCCAAACTTCACTCAGACAACAGGCCTAACTCGTCTCCCTCTCGCAAGGCATGGCCCTTGGCCATGGCCACAGACACGCAGCCTGTGTTACCCGCACCTTTATAAAATAAAGTAAGAAGCCTCCGAAGCCTTATCATTTCAACCACGACTCCAAATAACATATCGTTATACTAACACCACTAACATTACCACTCTGCGACTAACACCACTAACATTACCACTCTGTGACTAACACCACTAACATTACCACTCTGCGACTAACACCACTAACATTACCACTCTGCGACTAATACCACTAACATTGCCACTCTGCGACTAACACCACTAACATTACCACTCTGCGACTAACACCACTAACATTACCACTCTGCGACTAACACCACTAACATTACCACTCTGCGACTAACACCACTAACATTACCACTCTGCGACTAACACCACTAACATTACCACTCTGCGACTAACACCACTAACATTACCACTCTGCGACTAACACCACTAACATTACCACTCTGCGACTAACACCACTAACATTACCACTCTGCGACTAACACCACTAACATTACCACTCTGCGACTAACACCACTAACATTACCACTCTGCGACTAACACCACTAACATTACCACTATGTGACTAACACCACTAACATTACCACTCTGCGACTAACACCACTAACATTACCACTCTGCGACTAACACCACTAACATTACCACTCTGCGACTAACACCACTAACATTACCACTCTGCGACTAACACCACTAACATTACCACTCTGTGACTAACACCACTAACATTACCACTCTGCGACTAACACCACTAACATTACCACTCTGCGACTAACACCACTAACATTACCACTCTGTGACTAACACCACTAACAATGCCACTCTGCGACTAACACCACTAACATTACCACTCTGTGACTAACACCACTAACATTACCACTCTGCGACTAACACCACTAACATTACCATTCTGCGACTAACACCACTAACAATGCCACTCTGCGACTAACACCACTAACATTACCACACTGCGACTAACACCACTAACATTCCCACTCTGCGACTAACACCACTAACATTACCACTCTGCGACTAACACCACTAACATTACCACTCTGCGACTAACACCACTAACATTACCACTCTGCGACTAACACCACTAACAATGCCACTCTGTGACTAACACCACTAACATTACCACTCTGCGACTAACACCACTAACATTACCACTCTGACTAACACCACTAACATTACCACTCTGCGACTAACACCACTAACATTACCACTCTGCGACTAACACCACTAACATTACCACTCTGCGACTAACACCACTAACATTACCACTCTGTGACTAACACCACTGCACCAGACCGGTGTAAAAATACACCAAATTACCGACAAGCGTTTTTATAAAATCCCTTGTTATCCTTTCTTATTAGTTAACACGATAAAAGCTAAAACATTTTGTTTACCAAACACTCTGAGGAGAAGGGCCGAGCCACAGCGACCCGTAGCGTCGATCACCAGCATAACACATCCAGTGAAACTAAGCCATCTTAGGGTAGTGCCATACCGTCCTCATGACCCGCGAGAGAGTCATTCACATGCCTTTTGAAGACATCGATGTCAGTCACTGACTTCAGAGTTGCGTGACGGTATTGACATCAGCCGAGTCAATTTAACCACAACAAATCAACACATTCTTAAAAGTCCCCGTTGTTTCTCAGCGCTGTTATTTAGCATAAGTAATTTTGTAATTAAATTCGGGTTACCTCATGCTAGGGGATACACGAGAGAGGATACACGAGAGAGGATACACGAGAGAGGATACACGAGAGAGGATACACGAGAGAGGATACACGAGTGAGGATACACGAGAGATGATACACGAGAGAGGATACACGAGAGAGGATACACGAGAGGATACAGAGAGGATACACGAGGAGGATACAGAGAGGATACACGAGAGAGGATACACGAGAGAGGATACACGAGAGAGGATACACGAGAGAGGATACACGAGAGAGAGGATACATGAGAGAGGATACACGAGAGAGGATACACGAGAGAGAGGATACACGAGAGAGGATACACGAGAGAGGATACACGAGTGAGGATACAGAGAGAGATGATACATGAGAGAGGATACACGAGAGAGGATAAACGAGAGAGAGGATACACGAGAGAGGATACATGAGAGAGGATACACGAGAGAGGATACACGAGAGAGGATACACGAGTGAGGATACACGAGAGATGATACACGAGAGAGGATACACGAGAGAGGATACACGAGAGAGAGGATACACGAGAGAGGATACACGAGTGAGGATACACGAGAGAGGATACACGAGAGAGGATACACGAGAGAGAGGATACACGAGAGAGGATACACGAGAGAGGATACACGAGAGAGGATACACGAGAGGATACACGAGGAGGATACGCGAGAGGATACACGAGAGAGGATACACGAGAGAGGATACACGAGAGAGGATACACGAGAGGATACACGAGGAGGATACACGAGAGATGATACACGGAGAGGATACACGAGAGAGGATACACGAGTGAGGATACACGAGAGATGATACACGAGAGAGGATACACGAGAGAGGATACACGAGAGAGGATACACGAGAGAGGATACACGAGAGAGGATACACGAGAGAGGATACACGAGAGAGGATACACGAGAGAGAGGATACACGAGAGAGGATACACGAGAGAGGATACACGAGAGAGGATACACGAGAGGGATACACGAGAGAGGATACACGAGAGAGGATACACGAGAGGGGTACACGAGAGGGGTACACGAGAGAGGATACACGAGAGGATACACGAGAGGGATACAGAGAGGATACAGAGAGGATACAGAGAGAGGATACACGAGAGAGGATACACGAGAGAGGATACACGAGAGAGGATACACGAGAGAGGATACACGAGAGAGGATACACTAGAGCAGCCAGGGCCGGGTCCTAACAACACCTTCTCAAGCAACATTATATTCAAAATATTGAATATATTTTTTTCCTCTGGAGTTGCTGGAGAAAAATGATATCCTCCGCATTAACAATTATTTAATGGCCTCCTTTTGAACTAATATAATCTGTGAAAGTTTAATTGAGCAATATCAAAATATTTATAATTTAAAACACCCACACACACACACACACACACACACACACACACACATACACACACACACACATACACACACACACATATACACACACACACATATACACACACACACACATACACACACACACATACACACACACACACATACACACACACACACATACACACACACATACACACACACACACACATACACACACACATACACACACACAAATACACACACACACATACACACACACACATACACACACACACAGAAAGAAAGTGCAAAGGTGCAAAGGTTTGCAACAAGACTAGTCCCGGAGCTAAGGGGTATGTCCTACGAGGGGAGGTTAAGGGAAATCGACCTGACGACACTGGAGGACAGGAGAGATAGGGGAGACATGATAACAACATATAAGATACTGAGAGGAATTGACAAAGTGGACAGAGACAGAATGTTCCAGAGATGGGACACAACAACAAGGGGACACAGATGGAAGTTGAAGACTCAGATGAATCACAGAGATGTTAGGAAGTATTTCTTCAGTCACAGAGTTGTCGGGAAGTGGAATAGTTTAGGAAGCGATGTAGTGGATGCAGGCTCTATACATAGCTTTAAGCAGAGGTATGATAAAGCTCATGGCGCAGGGAGAGTGACCCAGTAGCGGCCAGTGAAGAGGCGGGGCCAGGAGCTTTGACTCGACCCCTGCAACCACAACTAGGTGAGTACAACTAGGTGAGTACACATACACACACACACATATATATATATATATATATGCAAGACAACCACTATGAAAAAATAGAGGAATTCCAAGCGCTTTCGTGACTACTCACATTATCAAGGAACTATAAAAGGAAACATGACAAGAGGACTTATATAAGGGGCAAGACTACACCTCACAGTCACATCACACTAACAAAGACTACACCTCACAGTAGCGTAACATCTCACGACTCTGTGAAGAGGAACATAAGAAAGGACCTGAAACTCTTCCCAAGAATTAAGATTAGTGCAATTTATCATTAAATTCTTCCCAAATTTTATTAATTATAAAAGAATCCAATTTATATAAACCAAAAGAAATATTCATATTATTTTCAAAACTGCTTTTAATGAAACATGATTCTATTATATTCCTCTCAACCATGGACTTGTTTGATACAACCTTCTCAGCATTTTGAAAATCAATTGGATGGTTAAAATCTCTCACATGAATAAATAGAGCATTAGAATCTTGTCCAGTTCTAATGCTATATTTATGTTGTTTTAATCTTAGTTCAAGACTTTTACCAGTTTGACCATAATAAACTTTATCGCATATTTTACAGGGAATCTTATAGACACATCCGTCAGCATTTTGGAAATTTTTTATCAAAAAGTCTTTTTACTGTATCAAGATTTTTAAATACAACTTTGATATTAAAATTCT
>WNWK01011289.1:0-65330 GCA_009830355.1 Cherax destructor
ATCCATTCCTTACATAGATCTCAAAGATGGTGTTCTCACCCCCTCCCAAACGTCACATTTCTGACCCATAACCAAAAGGGTTCTCTTCAGCTGCCCCTTCAACATTTACTGATCAATATCAAAGACCCCAAAACCTATCGAGAGGTCAGAAACAACACGACCATTTCTTCACAGCCTCTCATGCCCTGACCAAATATCTGAGATTTAATTGTCACATCTATTGCAGAAATACTCCTCCTACATTTGTTATATCCTCCCCCACACAGGAGTCGGTCCTACCTTTACGGACGCCTACATCACTAGAGCCGACTAACCTGTCACAACTCTTTCCAGTGTCTACCCTCTATACCCCACTGTCTTCGCCTGTCCCACATATACTCCTTTCATTGATGTAAGATACCCCACTTTCAGAGGGAAAATCTGAACGGATCTTCATCTAAACCGAAATACTCACTGTATGTCCCGACTACAATTCTAAACTAACATTAGCATCCCGGTCTCATGATCCATCCCTGATACCATCCCTGATACCATCCCTACAGTTCCTAATCAAACTGTTTCTCTAACACAACCCCACCACTACCACCTCAAGCTGCTTTTATTGACTACTGTGGTTCTAACCATCCCTTGCTTACCTCTACCATTTATTTACTAGTAAAAGAAGGTTAATTTTGCATTTATCCTTAAGAATCAAACTGCGTAATACAATTGGATTTCCTTTACAGATGTGTTGTTTACACTCATCGAAATTTTAAGGACGATCTGTCACATTTCCGTTTGCGTTCATCTCCCTACACACACTGCAGCCCGAGTCTATTAAAAAATGATACGCGGTCTGCTCTTTTTTATCTCCCTTCATGTCCCTTGTCTGTAACTAACATGTGATCTTTGATTCATCCTTACGTACGCTCTGAGAAAGGTCCCTGTGACTCTCACAGAGACCATTAGACTTTTCTCACCTCTTTCTGTCTCTCTCTTTTTACACAAGGTTTTAAAGGTAGGATTCTAACTTTTTTACAAGCTAAGAGCTTTTCATCACCCTCCTCTCTTTCCCCAATTTTAATTCCTACACACCTAGATCCGTGAACTCGTAACCTCTTGTGCATGCATATTCTCTGTCTGCTTCGCCTCAAAGACTCTAGAGTTCAACAGTAATAAAAGATTCACACGACAGCAATCGCTTCCCTATTCTTATACTCGCCGATCACAATGCCAATACGGGCAGTAATCTGCTTCCGAGGCAAATTACTGTTATTCCTCTATATCATTTTCTATCAAAGAGATTTCAGTGTTGAAGTACATAACAACTTCCCCTGATTTTGAGTAAGTCGAAGCTATACCGCAAGGCTGCATCCTCTCTGCTACATTATTCCTTATATCTAGATGATTATGCAATCACCTGTGCAGCCTCGGACTGTTGACTTTCAGCAAGCACTTTACAGCGTGGCCATATGGGACACTTCAGATGGTTCCTGAACCATGTGAAGTGCCCCAGATGGGAAACTTCACATGAAATAAAGTTGATAATCTTCATGAAACGCGGTACCATTCCACAATCTATTCTGAATATTTCCCTGTACTTGCTATGGTTAAATTTCTAGGTCTTCTTTGTGTCGAATGTCATGGCAATCCCACATCCTCCTCCTAAAGGCCAACTGTCTTACTTGGCTGAATACTAAAATCTTTAGCCCATTTTACCTGAGACCATAAACATTCCTCAGCTTCCCCATCTACTCCTAAATTCCCTGCTTTTCAGTCCTATCTACCTTCCCCAGTCAAGATCCTGTAGGCCAAATTCTTACCTCACACACTGAGTGTGCGGGGATCAATCCCCGGCCGGGTAGAAACATTTGGCATGTTTCCTTGCGTCTGCTGTCCCTGTTCACCTAGACATAAGTAGGTATCTGGGGTGTTAGTCTGCTGGCGTGGTCGCATCCTGGGGGACAAGACTGCAGGACCCCACTGAAAATAAAACAGACAGTCCTCGATGATGCACTGACTTCCTTGAGTTATCCTGGGTGGCTAACCCTTTGAGTTAAAAACCCGAACAAATCTTATCTTATTTTACCAACATCGTTGTTGTCTCTCTTCCACGACCTTCACTACCTGCCTACATAAAAAGAATTACAGAAGTTAGTGTGATAATTTAATCATTGACCTCAATCGTAATGGCCCTTTAGTCTCCTAGTTTGAACTCTGGCAATATCTCTTACTTAACTCATCCCCTTTATGTTCACCCTGTATCGTATTCTTCCATATTGCCAGCGATTCAAATTTGTTTTTTCCCCCTTTCATACCGAAAGACCAACATATTGACTACAAGCTCACCTCACTCTTCCTGAAAACTGTCAATAGCATTCTCATGCTACGATTTTAAATCCTCTGGTGGAATAGGATATGACTGTCTTTCCAAACAGAGGAATCCAAGAACATTTATTGAGTCTGCCAGTATTTTCTCACAGCAGAGTTATACACCATACTTGCTGCTACCACTGCAGTTATGTCTACTTCCTCAGACTCAGAATGTGCTACAAGCCATTCAGAAATCTGACTTCCCACATACTATCGTTCTTCGTGTGTAACAATGGATATGTTAAATTTCTAGTAAGCACAAAATAGTTTTTTTTTCTTAGGTCCCTGGAGACACTGACATGTCTGGGAAACTCTTGTCAGCAGCATTGGTCTGAGTAAGAAAACAACAAATTATTTGTCATTAAACTGCAATTAAGCTCCTGGCTTCCCTCTGCGTATCACTGTCTAGCATGAGCAACCGCGTTCATACATAAGAACATAAGAAAAAAGGAACACTGCAGCAGGCCTACTGACCCATGCGAGGCAAGTCCATCACCCCCCGGCTTAGACCCGACCACCTGGAGTTAACCTCTCCAGGTAAACTCCAGAGTAGTCAGGTCACTTCCACTTAGGGAATTAGTACGGCATCTGACCTAGTAGCACATGCTAGTCAGGTCCAACTCACACCCACCCACACCCACTCATGTATTTATCTAACCTATTTTTAAAACTACACAACGTCCCAGCCCATATGGTATCATACAATGATACCATATGGAAAAACACCTGCCATCTCATTGCAAGGACTGCCAGATGGTTTTTAACAGTTATTTATATAATAATATATATAATATCTTTATTTCTACAAGTACATGTACAAGGTATACAGTCGTAGCTGACATCAATGACATACTACTATACAGAAAGCCGCTTGTTAAGCAGAGCATTTTGGGAAAATTAGGTCAGTTTTGTCCCAGGATACGACCCACACCAGTCGACTAACACCCAGGTACCAATTTTACCGGGAATCGAACCTGACCCCTCACCGTGTGAAGCGAGAGCTTTAGCCACCAGACCACGGGGCACCGTGACTGTCCTATCTACCATACATACTACACTCGTCATAGAAAGTTCCCTTACCTTTCGACGACTTTTTAAAAGAAACTAACATGTTGCACCATTATGTTAATTTTACACTTTCAATAACCCTTTATTTCCCCCCCCCCCCCGCCTTTACAACTTAATCACCTCTGCGCTGTATGGGTCATGATGGTTTAACTTTTATTGTCGAATATAAAAATAATGATACTTTATTATAAAACTGTACACACCAATATATGGTATTTTCAATAGCCCAGACTTCATAAACTTCAGATCTGGATCCCATAATGTTGACTATAGCAGAAAATTACTTTTAAAAGCTAAAATATAATGTTCTAGAAAATACAATCACCGCCACATTGTGCTCACAGAATCAAGAAGTTTGTGTATATCAGTGTTCCTGAGGCTGCTTGTCAAACATATTCCGTCAAGCTGCGGCTCCTGGGCCAGTGGCAGGGAAATATATCCTGGGATTTATTAAGTATCTGTTGTCCCTCCATTTAATCAACTTCAACTTGCCAGCCTATAACAACACGGTGTTCCTGACTTACATGTAAGTCTGGTCAGTGGGTTCTGCTTGATGGTTCTTCAAGCAGTTTCTGTGGAACAGCTGTTGGTGACTTCCATGTTCTCATTTTCATAGAATTAGTGATATCTCTGATAATTTACTCAATCTGTCTGTGCCACACCATTACGTTCTCCCTTGCTGAGCCACACCATCACCCTGTCTCTATACCACACCATCACCTTTATACCTCACCATTACCATCTCTTTACCTCACCATCACCTATATAATTCACAATCACCTTCTCTATATACCTCACCATCACCTCTCTCCATACCTCACCATCACCTCTCCCTGACCATCACCTCTCTCTATATCTCACCATCACCTCTATACCTCACCATCACCTCTCTATACCTCACCATCACCTTGCACGTGTGGTGGTAGGTGATAGCTCCTGTACCTCCACGTGTGGTGGTGGGTGACAGCTCCTGTACCTCCACGTGTGGTGGTGGGTGACAGCTCCTGTACCTCCACGTGTGGTGGGTGACAGCCTCTGTACCTCCACGTGTGGTGGTGGGTGACAGCCCCTGTGCCTCCACGTGTGGTGGTGGGTGACAGCCCCTGTACCTCCACGTGTGGTGGTGGGTGGCAGCCCCTGTACCACCACGTGTGGTGGTGGGTGACAGCTCCTGTACCTCCACGTGTGGTGGTGGGTGGCAGCCCCTGTACCACCACGTGTGCTGGTGGGTGACAGCTCCTGTACCTCCACGTGTGGTGGTGGGTGACAGCCAATGTACCTACACGTGCTCCTGTACCTCCTCGTGTGGTGGTGGGTAACAGCCCCTGTACCTCCACGTGTGGTGGTGAGTGACAGCTGTACCTCCACGTGTGGTGGTGAGTGACAGCTGTACCTCCACGTGTGGTGGTGAGTGACAGCCCCTGTACCTCCTCGTGTGGTGGTGAGTGACAGCTGTACCTCCACGTGTGGTGGTGGGTGACAGACCCTGTACCTCCACGTGTGGTGGTGAGTGACAGCTGTACCTCCACGTGTGGTGGTGAGTGACAGCCCCTGTACCTCCTCGTGTGGTGGTGAGTGACAGCTGTACCTCCACGTGTGGTGGTGAGTGACAGACCCTGTACCTCCACGTGTGGTGGTGAGTGACAGACCCTGTACCTCCACGTGTGGTGGTGAGTGACAGACCCTGTACCTCCACGTGTGGTGGTGAGTGACAGACCCTGTACCTCCACGTGTGGTGGTGAGTGACAGCTGTACCTCCACGTGTGGTGGTGAGTGACAGCTGTACCTCCACGTGTGGTGGTGGGTGACAGACCCTGTACCTCCACGTGTGGTGGTAAGTGACAGCTGTACCTCCACGTGTGGTGGTAAGTGACACTGTACCTCCACGTGTGGTGGTGAGTGACAGCTGTACCTCCACGTGTGGTGGTGAGTGACAGCTGTACCTCCACGTGTGGTGGTGGGTGACAGCTGTACCTCCACGTGTGGTGGTGGGTGACAGCTGTACCTCCACGTGTGGTGGTGGGTGACAGCTGTACTTCCACGTTTGGTGGTGGGTGACAGCTGTACCTCCACGTGTGGTGGTGGGTGACAGCTGTACCTCCACGTGTGGTGGTGGGTGACAGCTGTACCTCCACGTGTGGTGGTGGGTGACAACCTCTTCTCTCATGTTTGACAACTATCAGCCGGGTAAAGACAGTTTAACCTGGTGAGGTGCTGACTCTCACCGTCAGGACGATCCTGACTCCATCACGCCTTACACTCAACCATCCTCGACTTAAGTGGCAGCAACCACAAAAATCACCACCTTCTCCTATTCCTTCTCTTTTCATTCTCCTCTTCATCTTCCTTCTCATTCTCCTATCCCTCCTCCCTTCCCTCTCCTTGAGAGTTCTGAGGTACAACTATTATGTTACTGACCCACACTGACTTTGCCTCCACCATCTCCTCCTCCAACTTATACCAATGTCATCACCTTTGGGATTAAAAAAATATTTCCTAACGTTTTCATGTCTCATTTGTTTGCTCAGTTTGCGCTTGATTGTTCCTGGTCCTTTTAAACTGAGACATTCTATCCCTGTCTGCCCTATCAACTACTCTTAAAAATTTGTGCGTTGTAATCATTGCTGTCTCGGACACAGGTTCAGATCCTTTAAATTACCGACAATATGTTAGGTAAAAGGACAAAAGTGCAACTAATGTGACATTTTATTGTGGCAACGTTTCGCTCCCCAGAAGCTATGTCAAGTTTAACAAAGCTCCTGGAAAGCGAAACGTTGCCACAATAAAATGCCACATTAGTTACACTTGTGTCATTTTACCTAACATAGAGTCGGTAATGCTATCAACATTATTACAATCCCATCACGATGCTCTCCTCTCACCTGTGTCTAAACTTTTAGACTTTAATCTTCATCATGTACCTGACCAGACCAGGTGAAGGCTCCTCCCTGGAGGCAGTATTCACTTACTGAACAACCTTATGTCCTATGTAAACTTGTGAAAGATTTCTTGTTCAAGTTTACGAATGTTTTTATGAGGTTCACATCAGTTTATTTTACCTCCGGCGAAATATAAGGTTTTATATTTACCTCCAGAAATTTTTCCATCACCGATATTTATAGTTTGTCTCCTCCCATGCCATACTTGGCGTCTGGTCTACCCCTCACATTCCACATTCAGCATGACCCTTGTTTGCTTAGCTTCAACTCAAACAGCCATATTTGGATTTCTGGAAAACCTTCAAGTCTTCCTGAAGCTTAACTTTGTTCTTGTAAATCCTAGTTTGTGAGTGTGTGTGTGTGTGTGTACACACTTTTGTCTGTATGTGCATCAGAGAACGTGTCAATGCGTGTACATCATCGTCAAGGCTTTGGGTAGGTTTTTATTCTTTTTAATTTTTTTAGGCTAGATTTAGGTTAAATGGGGTTTAAAGCCTATCTACTACACGATGGTCATTAAGGCTGCAGCTAACCTGTACACCACCAGTAAAGAATTACTTAATGCGGAAAATGCACCTCTTGGTGTACATATTCTATGAAACTGTATGTTAGTTTAATTAGCTAAACAAGAAATATTTTAATACCAGAATATTTGGCTAATGGGGTTTAAATGCTATCGACTACACTAGGGTCATTAAGGCTGTATGTAATCTTTCCACCGCCAAACAAAAAGTTTACTTCAATAGGGACTGAAGTAAACTTTCAGAATACATACACTGAAAACACCTCTCGTTGTTAGTGTTGCTTCAGCGGCTAGTTTATTGTTCACCACAGCTCATCCTGTGTATGGTAACCCCCAAAAAAGGATTACAGTGCTCACAATGGGTCTTTATCAGATCCCACTGACCATTGTCACATCACGATAAAAATATATTTCAGTTAATTTCATATACGTATTACAATTTCTTCACATATCTAATAAAAATTATAGAGGAATAAGTCTGTTTAGTATAATTGGTAAAGTGTATGGTAGTTATTATTGAAAGAATTAAGAGTAAGACGGAGAGCAGGATAGCAGATGAACAAGGAGGCTTAAGGAAAGGTAGGGAGAGTGTAGACCAAGTGTTTACAGTGAAATATATAGGTAAACAGTATTTAGATAAGGGTAAAGAGGTTTTTGTGGCATTTATGGATTTGGAAAAGGCATATGACAGGGTGGATAGGGACACAATGGGGCAGATGTTGCAAATGTATGGAATAGGAGGTAGGTTATTGACAGCAGTGAAGAGTCCTTACGAGGATAGTGAGGCTCAGGTTAGAGTATGTAGGCGAGAGGGAGATTATTTCCCAGTAAAAGTAGGCCTTAGACAAGGATGTGTGATGTCACCATGGTTGTTCAATACGTATATTTATAGATGGAGTTGTAAGAGAAGTGAATGCTCGGGTGTTGGCAAGAGAAGTGGGGTTAAAAGATAAAGAATCTAACACAAAGTGGGAGTTGTCACAGTTGCTCTTTGCTGATGACACTGTGCTTTTGGGGGATTCTGAAGAGAAGTTGCAGAGGTTGGTGGATGAGTTTGGTAGGGTATGTAAAAGAAGGAAATTAAAAGTGAATATTGGAAAGAGTAAGGTGATGCGGATAACAAAAAAATAGGTAACGGAAGATTGGATATCAGATTGGAGGGAGAGAGTATGGAGGTGAATGTATTCAGATATCTGGGAGTTACCGTGTCAGCGGATGGGTCTATGAAAGATGAGGTGAATCATAGAACTGATGAGGGGAAAAAGGTGAGTGGTGCACTGAAGAGTTTGTGGAGAGGAAGAACTTTATCTATGAAAGCAAAGAGGGGAATGTATGAGAGAATAGTTATACCAACACTCTTGTATGGGTGTGAGAAATGGGTTGTGAATGTTACAACAAGGAGAAGGCTGGAGGCAGTGGAGATATCATGTCTGAGGGCAATGTGTGGTGTGAATATAATGTAGAGGATCCGTAGTTTGGAGATTAGAAGGAGGTGAGGGATTACCAAAACTATTATCCAGAGGGCTGAGGAGGGGTTGTTGAGATGGTTTGGATATGTAGAGAGGAAAGAACAAAATATGACTTCGAGAGTGTATAAATCTGTAGTGGAGGGAAGGCGGGGAAGGGGTCGGCCTAGGAAAGGTTGGAGGGAGGGGGTAAAGGTTTTGTGTGAGAGGAACTTGGACTTCCAGCAAGCGTGCATAAGCGTGTTAGATAGGATCAAATGGAGACAAATAGTTTTTAGGACTTGACGTGCTGTTGGAGTGTGAGCAAGGTAACATTTATGAAGGGATTCAGGGAAACCGGCAGGCCGGACTTGAGTCCTGGAGATGGGAAGTACAGTGTCTGCACTGCACTCTGAAGGAGTGTTAATGTTGCAGTTTTATAACTGTAATGTAAGCACGCCTCTGGCAAGGACAGTGATGGAGTGAATGATGATTTTTTTCTTTTTCGGGCCACCCTGCCTTGGTGGGAGACGGCCGATGTGTTAATATATAAAAAAAATCTAATAAACACGAAACAAAATAGAATTACAATCACAAAAGCATTTAGGCATCTTACTTAAACTAAAACAATCATGACTCACGAAATCGTAATGCCACGATTGCAAATAAACCATACCACGGGCGGGGATTGAACCTGTGGCGATTGAGTCGTAAAACTCCAGGGCAGTGCGTTAGCTACTGGGCCAGCTGGCTACAATAAGATTCATCCAACTTGGTATATTTATATACCATAGGGAGGTTAACATGGGCCACCACTGTGACCACAAATGCAAGTTTTTACAGAATCTCCCGCAGTCTCCGCAGTCAAAGTGACCACAGTCTCCTGCAGTCACTTTAAAAATGTAACCGACGCAAAATGTGGAAACAATCTCAAAATTTCAGATATCTTAAATTAACAATGAAGTGTTTTACCATATCCTGTAAGGTTTTCTATGGAGATGTCTCTGAAAGGTTGCATGTTTGAACACTCTAAGATATAATGCACACACAACCCGCACATAGAAGAGAGGAGCTTACGACGACGTTTCGGTCCGACTTGGACCATTTACAAAGTCACAATATATATATATATATATATATATATATATATATATATATATATATATATATATATATATATATATATATATATATATATATATATATATATATATGTGTGGTTTCTTGCACATATATATATATATATATATATATATATATATATATATATATTTTTTTTTTTTTTTTTCAACAAGTCGGCCGTCTCCCACCGAGGCAGGGTGACCCAAAAAGAAAGAAAATCCCCAAAAAGAAAAAAACTTTCATCATCATTCAACACTTTCACCACACTCATACATAATCACTGTCTTTGCAGAGGAGCTCAGATACGACAGCTGAGAAAAATCCCTCCCAGCTGTCACTATCTCAGACCCCTCCTTTAAAGTGCAGGCATTGTACTTCCCATTTCCAGGACTCAAGTCCAACTAAATCAATTAACTGGTTTCCCTGAATCCCTTCACAAAATGTTACCCTGCTCACACTCCAACAGATCGTCATGTCCCAAAAACCATTTGTCTCCATTCACTCCTATCTAACACGCTCACACATGCTTGCTGGAAGTCCAAGCCCCTCGCCCACAAAACCTCCTTTACCCCTTCCCTCCAACCTTTTCTAGGACGACCCCTACCCCGCCTTCCTTCCCCTACAGATTTATACGCTCTCCAAGTCATTCTACTTTGATCCATTCTCTCTAAATGACCAAACCACCTCAACAACCCCTCTTCAGCCCTCTGACAAATACTTTTAGTAACTCCACACCTTCTCCTAATTTCCACATTCCGAATTTTCTGCATAATATTTACACCACACATTGCCCTTAGACAGGACATCTCCACTGCCTCCAGCCTCCTCCTCGCTGCAGCATTTGCAACCCATGCTTCACACCCATATAAGAGTGTTGGTACCACTATACTTTCGTACATTCTTTCTTTGCCTCCATGGATAACGTTTTTTGTCTCCACAGATACCTCAATGCACCACTCACCTTTTTTTCCTTCATCAATTCTATGGTTAACCTCATCCTTCATAAACCCATCCGCTGACACGTCAACTCCCAAATATCTGAAAACATTTACTTCTTCCATAATCCCTCTCTCCAATGTGATATCCAATTTTCTTTATTTAAATCGTTTGATACCCTCATCACCTTACTCTTATCTATGTTCACTTTTAACTTTCTACCTTTACACACTCTCCCAAACTCATCCACTAACCTTTGCAACTTTTCTTTAGAATCTCCCATAAGCACAGTATCATCAGCAAAAAGTAACTGTGTCAACTCCCATTTTGCATTTAATTCTCCATAATTTAATCCCACCCCTCTCCCCAACACCCTAGCATTTACTCTTTTACAACCCCATCTATAAATATATTAAACAACCATGGTGACATTACACATCCCTGTCTAAGACCTACTTTTACCGGGAAGTAATCTCCCTCTCTCCTACACACCCTAACCTGAGCCTCACTATCCTCATAAAAACTCTTTACAGCCTTCAGTAACTTACTACCTATTCCATACACTTGCAACATTTGCCACATTGCTCCCCTATCCACTCTATCATATGCCTTTTCTAAATCCATAAATGCAATAAAAACTTCTCTACCTTTATCTAAATACTGTTCACATATATGCTTCACTGTAAACACTTGATCTACACATCCCTACCCACTCTAAAGCCTCCTTGCTCATCTGCAATCCTACTCTCTGTCTTACCTCTAATTCTTTCAATAATAACCCTGCCATACACTTTACCTGGTATACTCAGTAAACTTATTCCCCTATAATTTTTACACTCTCTTTTATCCCCCTTCCCTTTATATAAAGGAACTATACATGCTCGCTGCCAATCCCTAGGTACCTTCCCCTCTTTCATACATTTATTAAACAAAAACACCAACCACTCCAACACTATATCCCCCCCTGCTTTTAACATTTCTGTCATGATTCCGTCAATTCCAGCTGCTTTACCCCTTTCATTCTACGTAATGCCTCACGCACCTCCCCCACACTCACATCCTGCTCTTCTTCATTCCTAAACGATGTTGTACCTCCCTGTCCAGTACATGAAATTATCGCCTCCCTCTTTTCATCGACATTTAAAAGTTCCTCAAAATATTCCCGCCATCTACCCAATACCTCCAGCTCCCCATCTACTAACTCCCTACTCTGTTTTTAACTGACAAATCCATTCGTTCCCTAGGCTTTCTTACCTTGTTTATCTCACTCCAAAATTTTTTCTGGTTTTCAGCAAAATTTCTTGACAGAGCCTCTCCCATTCTTTCATCCGCTCTTCTTTTGCACTCTCTCACCACTCTCTTCACCTTTCTTTTACTCTCCATATACTCTGCTCTTCTATTAACACTTCTGTTTTGTAAAAACCTCTCATAAGCTACCTTTTTCTCTTTTATCACACCCTTTACTTCTTCATTCCACCACTCACTCCTCTTTCCTCCTGCACCCACCCTCCTATAGCCACAAACTTCTGCCCCACATTCTAATACTGCATTTTTAAAACTATCCCAACTCTCTTCAACCCCCCCACTACTCCTACTTGCACTAGCCCACCTTTCTGCCAATAGTTGCTTATATCTCACCCTAACTTCCTCCTCCCTTAGTTTATACACTTTTACCTCTCTCTTACTTGCTGTTGCCATTTTCTTTTGTCCCATCTACCTTTTACTCTAACTGTAGCTACAACCAAATAATGATCTGATATATCCGTTGCCCCTCTATAAACATGTACATCCCGAAGCCTACTCATCAACCTTTTATCCACCAATACATAATCCAACAAACTACTTTCCTTACGTGCTATATCATACCTTGTATATTTATTTATCCTCTTTTTCATAAAATATGTATTACTTATTACCAAACCTCTTTCTACACATAGCTCAATTAATGGTTCCCCATTTACATTTACCCCTGGCACCCCAAATTTACCTACTACTCCCTCCACAACATTTTTACCCACTTTAGCATTAAGATCCCCAACCACAATTACTCTCTCACTTGGTTCAAAACTCCCCACACACTCACTCAACATTTTCCAAAATCTCTCTCTCTCCTCTACACTTCTCTCTTCTCCAGGTGCATAAACACTTACTATAACCCACTTTTCACATCCAACCTTTATTTTACTCCACATAATCCTTGAATTTATACATTTATATTCCTTCTTTACCTGCCATAACTGATTATTCAATATTATTGCCACTCCTTCTTTAGCTCTAACTCTATTTGAAACCCCTGATCTAATCCCATTTATTTCTCCCCACTGAAACTCTCCTACCCCCTTCAGCTTTGTCTCACTTAAAGCCAGGACATCCAGCTTCTTTTCATTCATAACATCTACAATCATCTCTTTCTTATCATTCGCACAACATCCACGCACATTCAAACATCCCACTTTGACGATTTTCTTCTTCTTCTTTTAGTAAGCTATACAGGAAAAGGGGTTACTAGCCCATTGTTCCCGGCATTTTAGTTGACTTTTACAACACGCATGGCTTACGGAGGAAAGATTCTTATTCCACTTCCCCATGGATATGAAAGGGAAAAGCAATAAGAACAAGAACTATTAAGATAAAATCAAAGAAAACTCAGATGAGTGTGTATACAATAAACGTGTACATGTATATATATATATATATATATATATATATATATATATATATATATATATATATATATATATATATATATATATATATACAAGTGACAGATGCAGTGAGATCAAAACTACCAGGAGCATCAGTCACTGCTAGGAGCACCTCTGGGAAGTGATGCCATTGACACAATTCACAGGAAGACACTGAAAGAGTTAAGGAGTATGGAACAACGAATAGGCAATCTTGGCACCCATGATGCCTTGTACCTTCTCACAAAGTGTTTGAGTCTGTCCAGGTTAACATATTTCCTAAGATGTGCACCTTCATATGATAACCCTATACTGCACGAATATGACAGTATCCTGAGGCAGATTTTTACGAAAGAAGATGGGCAGTGGAACCAAGCTACACTTCCAGTCAGGCATTGGTGTCCGCAAGTCATCACAGATTGCTCTACCTGCTTTCCTGTCGTCGTGTGTTGCAACCAGTGGACTTTTAGCAGCGATTCTTCCTGAACATCTTAGGGGCAAAATTGGAGTCCAAGACCAAAAGTTCGTTGATGGAGCCAGGATCTGGGATAATCTAACGGGCTCTGAAACTAGACCTTCTCTCCCCAACAACTACAAACAGTCACACTCAGATGGTCCAATAGTGGAGAATATAGCCTCAACAATGCTTCAGAGTGCGTCGGGGAAGGATAGAGCCCGCCTCCTGGCAGTGAGAGCCCCTCATGCAGGGGACTTTCTAGTGGCTGTCCCCAACTCCAGCTCTGGCACACGCCCCAACCCACAGACCATCCGCATTGATGTTGCCCTTCGACTTGCCGCCCCTATTTTTGTCGAACACAGGTGTATTTGCGGCAGTGAAGTAGCAGACTGATTCGGGAACCATGGTCTTGAGTGCCGTAAATCCGAGGGAAAGATTGCAAGGTGTGAGGTAGGTCATCTGTGCTTGTGAGGTCAAAAGGTTGACCTAACCAACCAGTGTAAATTGTCACACCCCTTGCCTTGGAGGGAAGTGTGATACTGTAGGCAGACTCCTGATGCCGTCTCGGTCACATGTCTTTTGCTCTTGATGGCGACAGTAAGGAGTGGTTAGTGACTCTGGAGAAATCTACCTTTGGTGTGAAAACACGTGGTGTGACCCATGGAGGGTGAACCCTCAAAACCTGGGGTTAAGGGGGGATGCAGGTAGGACAATATAAGCTCTAGGAAACAGCTAGAGAGGGGATTCTGGCGGAGCTCTGGCCTCTGTACAGAGCACGGGGCACGAGATTCAGGGAGAGCTGCTGCCTGTGTGTAAAGCTCTGGAAGATGGCTGCTGGAGTCTCTCTGGAGGAGAGACTGTTTGAGACACTGGGCAGATTATTATAATCAAAGAAAGTGCTAAACCTACAAGGGTCATGCAGCACTGCGGAGCAGAAAATAGAACTGGGACAATAAACAGCTAGGTGGAGAGGGTATCAGAGGTGATTGGAGAAAAGGGCTATACAGTTGCTGACAAAAAAAAAAAAAAAGTGACCGTAAATCAAAGGCAAGACCATCTGCAAGACGGGAAGATAAGGTAAGAGTGGTAGGGCGGCGTTGTCGTTGGAGGTAAATCCTGTGAGCTCACTGGTAAACCAGGCAATCCACAAGAAAGTGAAGAACCGAAATAGGGACCTGACAAACCTCACAGAGAGGAATAGGGTGCCGATCCATGAGATACCCATGGGTAAGGCGGGTATGGCCGATGCGGAGACGGGAGAGGTCAGTCTCCCGAGTACGGTAACAGTGGTAAGATGGCCACAAACCTAAAAGCAGTTTATGGTGCATGTCTGACCACCGTTGTTGCCAACAGCCATGAAGATGGGCAGAGATGACTGTAAAATAATCCCTGAACGGAATACCTCTATAGGAAACCGGAAGATCATGTACCGTTGACTGCGCAACAGCATCCGACTGTTCATTGCCCTGCACATCAACGTGTCCAGGGACCTAACAGAAAATGACGTCTTTGTTTTTGCTAGCCACAAGGTGTAACCATAGTTGAATACGATGGACCAATGGATGAGGGGAATCAAATTGTTTAATGGCTTGTAAAGTGCTGAGGGAATCTGAAATGATCACAAATGTCGAAGGAGACATATGTAATACGGAGAAGCACTATGAGGATGGCATACAACTATACAACTCGGCAGTAAAAATACTAGCCGAGTCTAACAAATGACCTCGAACAACATCGTGAGGGAACACCGCTGCAAACCCAACACCATCAGAAGATTTAGAACCATCTGTATAAACAGGAACGGCATGAGCATGCGACCGGAAGTGATCAAGAAAAAGAGTGAGAAGTAGTCGTAGGTAGGAGAGCTTTGGCGCTCGGCAGTAGGGAAGAACAGACACGAACCATCAGAACCTCCAAAGGAGGAAGGGAAAAGGCAAACGCTAAATGAACATACAAGGGAGGCAACTGGAGAAAAGACCAAAGTGAGTGAAGACGAAAAGAAAACAGTTGGAGTAAGCAGGGGTGCCGAACAAATAATGGGCTTCTACTAACATCTGAGACCAACCTATACGTAGACGGAACATGAAGGTCATGAGTGTGGACAAAGTAACGAAGACAATGAGCTTCACAACGATCAGCTAAGGAAGGAACATTCGCCTCTGCACAGAGGCTTTCAACAGAGGATGAACGAAAGGCACCAAGGCATAAATGTAGACCTTGATGATGAAGGGGATCTAACTTATAAAGAGGTGTAGGAGAAGCCGCAGAATAGACTTGGTCGACATAATCCAGCTTGGTCAAGACTAGGGTGGAATGCAAACGGAGGAGAGTTCGGAGATCTGCTCCCCATGAATGATGCGCAAGAATTTTGAGGAGATTCAGTCGATCATGACAAGCTGCCTTCAAAAAGGAAATGTGAGGTTTTCATGTCAACCGGCGATCGAAGAGAAGGCTAAGAAACTTGACTGTATCACATTCTGGAATACGTTAGCCGTGTAAATACAATGTAATATCTGGGATAAGAGGACGTCTAGTGAAGGTAATGAAATAGGTTTTCGTACTAGAAAATTTAAATCCATGAGAAGTGGCCCAATGAGAAACTCAGTCAATCACATCCTGAAGGGAGGCTGCTACCAGGCGACAGTCAGCGCCTGCGTAAGCTATAGCGAAGTCATTCACATAAAGTGACGACCAAATATGCTATGGAAGAATGGAAGGTAGGTCATTTATAGCCAAGAGAAAAAGGGTAGTGCTCAGAACACAACCTTGTGGGACACCCTCGGCCTGAACAAAGTCTGAGGAAAGCGAGGCGCCAACACGGACACGAAAATGTCTGTCAGATAAGAAAGCAGCAAGGAAGGTTGGTAGATCACCGTGGAGGCCTAAGGAGTGGGCTTGGGCTAAAATGTTATAACTCCAAGTGGTATTTTTTCTCAAGATCAAAAAAGACTGCTAGGATGGAGTGTTTGTTAGCAAAGGCATTTTGCATATACATATCTAATTGGAATAAGGGGTCCAAAGTAGAGCAGCCCTTGCGAAAGCCATATTGGCGAGGAGAAAGACTATTGTGAGTCTCCAAATACCATATCAAACGTCTATTCACCAATCGTTACATCACCTTACAGACTACACTGGTCAGAGCAAATGGGACGACAGTGAGAGGTATCAAGCCCCGAGGTGCCAGGTTTGCGAAACGGTAGGACAATGGCAGATTTCCATTGTTGAGGGAGAACCCCTCGCGTCCAAATAAGATTGTAAAGATGCAAAAGGACTGTAAGGGCTGTAGAATGCAGATGTTGTAGCATACTGATATGAATATCATCAGGCCCAGACACTGGGCAGAGTACTGGCTTGGAGCAGTGCTCATGCACTGTAGGTCTTGGGATCCCTGGCTAGAATCTGACTGAGTTCATGAGGTGAACTGTCCCTCTGAACTTGTAAGTAAATATTCTATACACACACAACCCACACATAGAAGAGAGAGCTTACGACGACGTTTCGGTCTGACTTGGACCATTTACAAAGTCACATTAACACAAAGAACAGGTAGAAGGGGTTATATATAGGCCAGCAGACAGGGAGGGCACAATAAAGTGGTGGAGGAGTAATAGTGGAAGTAGTAGTGGTAGTGGAAGTAGCAGTAGTGGAGTCAGTCATATTCTAGGAAAGAGGAGCACTGCAATAAAACTGGCAGCCCGCATAGGGTAAGGACAAGAACACAGAGGGGGGGGAAATGAAAATAAAATAAAGAAGGACAAATACAAGGCAAAAGAAAGAAAACCCAGAGGAGAAAGAAGAAAGAGGAGAAGGGGGAAGAGATAGAAGTTGAAGGAATCAGGTTAAGTCACGGGTGTTCTGAAGTTTGGAGTATTTAACAATGTAATGGGAGAGGAAAGCATCAACAGAGACAAAGCCAGAGCTAAGATTCATACAGGGAAAGTTGTGTATAAGGGAGGATTCAACCAGACGGCGACTGTGAAAGTTGGACGTAGGGTAGACAGTTTTAGCAGAAGACCAATCAATAGGATGACTGTGATCTTTGACATGAAATGTTCTTTGTGTTAGTGTGACTTTGTAAATGGTCCAAGTCGGACCGAAACGTCGTGGTAAGTTTCTCTCTTCTATGTGCGGGTTATTTGTGTATTGTTTCAGTCACGGTATTGTGCCTTTTTTTTGTTATTTAAGTAAATATTCTATTTCGTTAGTTAAATTGTAACCCTTGTCTCACTGCTTATTTATGCCATCCCATTTATCTAAATCCAATAGTGTTCTCCTGTTCCCAATTATATTAATGTACAAGGACTTAATAATAAACTGTGTTTGAGTGGAATAGTATATTCATTGTACCTATTATTTATTATTGATTTTATTTAAAGTACTGAGGGGTGAGTAGTGTAGAGTTAATGAGAGGTCGTGGTGGTCACCACTGACCTGTCACATTATCTACCGACCTATAAGCGGTGGTGATTTTTATTATTGTTATAGTAAAAATCAGTCCCATGTGCCTTTGACTGCTCGGTAAGAGATAATGAAATGTTATGGTACCATTTGCTACCATTTTTGGGGTGTGTAATGTTAATGTAAATATCTGTATGATATTGTGACCCAAGTGACAATAGCTGACTTTTTTACCGCGGGTCTTAGAAGCTTTTGTTTGTTTCTTTAATTGTGTTTTTTTTTTTTTTTTTTTATTAACACATCGGCCGATTCCCACCAAGGCAGGGTGGCCCGAAAAAGAAAAACTTTCATCATCATTCACTCCATCACTGTCTTGCCAGAAGGGTGCTTTACACTACAGTTATAAAACTGCAACATTAACACCCCTCCTTCAGAGTGCCGGCACTGTACTTCCCATCTCCAGAACTCAAGTCCGGCCTGCCGGACTTGGTGAAGTTGTGAAGTTGTGCGTTGGTTTGGGATAAGTGTTGGAAGGTATGAGTTTTTGGGTGAGAGTTTTGGGGGACGCAATTACTGGCAGAAATTGAATATTTACATGGGAATGAGAAATCACCCAGTCACCAGCCCGACTTGGAAGAATCACCCATTGTTATCCATCTGATGTCCCCCAGTTGCTGTGCTGCTGCCCTGGTCGTCATCAATTATAGTGGGTGTCTGTCACCCAGCTTCTGTGACCATCACCCACTGGCCGCCAGTTACCAGGGATGGGTGACTGCACTATTGTTAATGACCGGAAGTGACCTCACCTCACCTCGAGCATCTGACTGCTACCTGCTGCTGTGATGCTGCGATACAGTGGCTGTGCTGTGATTCTGTGGCTGTGCTGTGATGCTGTGGCCTTGCAGTGATGCTGAGATGCTATGGACGTTCTGTGATACTATGCCGTGCTGTGCTGATGCCTAGCTCGGGGGAGATGATGGCGGTGATGCTGAAGTGGTGTATGAGAGATTCTGGCTGGTGTGCCAGGACAGGAGAGTCTGCTATGAAGGAGCTGCCATCCTCGGAGATGTGGAAGGACGCGAGCCACGGGGATAGACTCCAGCTGCTGGGACCAGCCTGCTGTCAAGGGCGGCATGAAGGTGTATGCTGTTATGGTGGCCAACCTGTACGACCGGTATGGGATGATGTCCGGCCAGCCATGAGAGACAATTAAGAGTGTGAGACGTTCCCAGCCTACTTCAACTTGCCAGAAGTGTTAGTGTTGCCTGTGTGGAATAAGGTGATCTTGGAAACGGTCAAGTGATCATGGCTACCTTGTTTTATGAGGCCAATGAATCCTACTAGTGGCATATGATAATGGAGGGTCCTAGCTGCGATGCTTGCCCTATCTCGACTTTCAGATGTTAAAGTGTGTATATGAAAGTGTGTTGAAATGCGACCTTGGTGGTCGTGAAGTGGTCCAGTTGCAGTTACTTGAAAGAACGCTACCCGTAGGAGAGGCTTTCCACGCCAACGAAGCCGAGAGAGGTTTGGCCAAATGGTTAACGTGCAAGGGCGACTAGTATTGGCTAGTGCATTTCTAGTAGAAGTATAAGAAAGCACTGGAGCCAGATATTTTAGTTTTTACGGAGAAATGAAGGGTAAGGAGGATTTGCAGCAGATAGCAACTGTTACACTAGTCAACTGCGAGGTGTACTGATTATGCTGCCTTGTGGTAGTAGGGAAAGTTGAGGGAAAAATCTCTTTTGAATAATTTTGTATTAGGTTATGTGTAATTTAATCTTTGTATTGTAATAGAATTAAGGGGTTAGGATTAAAATAGTCTAATAACTTAGGATCATTTGTCCTAGTTCTCAGATATTTTAAATTGGGAGAGAAAGGGGAATGTGATGTAGGTCATCTGTGCTTGTGAGGTCAAAAGGTTGACCTAACCAACCATTGTAAACTGTCACACCCCTTGCCTTGGCAGGGAAGTGTGATACTGTAGGAAGACTCCTGACGCCGTCTCGGTCTAAGGAGTGGTTAGTGACTCTGAAAATCTACCTCTGGTGTGAAAACACAGGGTGTGACCCATGGAGGGTGAACCCGCAAAACCTGGGGTTAAGGGGGGGATGCAGGCAGGACGATATGAGCTCTTGAAAACAGCTAGAGAGGAGATTCTGGCAGAGGTCTGAGAGAGAGCTGCTGGAGTCTCTCTGGAGGAGACTGTTGGAGACACTGGGCAGAGTACTGGCTTGGAGCAGTGCTCGTGCTGTGTAGGTTTTGGGATCTCTGGTTAGAATGTGATTGAGTTCCTGAGGCGAACTTTCCCTCTGAACTTATTGTAAGTAAATAGTCTATTTCGTCAGTTAAATTGTAACCCTCGACTCACTGCTTATTTATGCCATCCCAGTTATTTAAATCCAATAGTGTTCTGCTGTTCCCAATTATATTAATGTACAAGGACTTAATAATAAACTGTGTTTGAGTGGAATAGTACATATATATTATATATAATAGAATATATATATATATATATATATATATATATATATATATATATATATATATATATATATATATATATATATATATCGTGATGAATAAGTAAAACTTGCAATTTTGGCTTAAATAGCAATGCACTTCTTGCCGAATAAAGCAAACAAAAATTTGTGTATGCAATAATTTAGCAAAAAATCATTCTCAACCTAACGAAAAAATATATTTCATTGTGATTGTTTATTATTAAATTGAAAACTTATATAAAATATATTTAGTTCGATTAGGCTAAATTAAATTGCGCTTGTTATAATAGGGTTAGGTAAGTTTCCTATGGTTCTTTTGGTACAAAATCATTAATTTTTACGCTAACATAAATGAAAAAAATATGTCTTTAAATGTATAAGAGAAAATTTTAGAAAGAACTTAATTTTAAATGAGTTCTTGCTAGTAGGTAGTAGGTTGGTAGACAGCAACCACCCAGGGAGGTACTACCGTCCTGCCAGGTGACTGTGAAACAGAAACCTGAAACTGTTTTACATGATGGTAGGATTGCTGGTGTCTTTTTTCTGTCTCATAAACACGCTGGATAACAGGTATATCTAGCTACTTCTACTTACACTTTAGGTCACACTACACTGGCATACACATGCATATATATACATACACACATCTAGGTTTTTCTTCTTTTTCTTAATAGCTCTTGTTCCTTTTATTTTCTCTATTGTCCATGGGGAAGTGGAAAAGAATCTTTCCTCCGTAAGCCATGCGTGTCGTATGAGGCGACTAAGATGCCGGGAGCAATGGGCTAGTAACCCCTTCTCCTGTACAAATCTACTAAAAACGAGAAGAAGAAAAACTTTATAAAATTGGGTTGTCTGAATGTGCGTGGATGTAGTGCGGATGATAAGAAAGAGATGATTGCCGATGTTATGAATGAAAGAAGTTGGATGTCCTGGCCCTAAGCGAAACAAAGCTGAAGGGGGTAGGCGAGTTTCAGTGGGGAGAAATAAATGGGATTAAGTCAGGAGTATCTGAGAGAGTTAGAGCTAAGGAAGGGGTAGCAATAATGTTGAAGGATCAGTTATGGAAGGAAAAGAGGGAATATAAATGTGTAAATTCAAGGATTATGTGGATTAAAATAAGGGTCGGATGCGAAAAGTGGGTCATAATAAGCGTGTATGCACCTGGAGAAGAGAGGAGTGTAGAGGAGAGAGAGATTTTGGGAGATGTTAAGCGAATGTATAGGAACTTTTGAACCAAATGAGAGAGTAATTGTGGTAGGGGACCTAAATGCTAAAGTGGGAGAAACATGCAGAGAGGGTGTAGTAGGTAAGTTTGGGGTGCCAGGTGTAAATGATAATGGGAGCCCTTTGATTGAACTTTGTATAGAAAGGGGTTTAGTTATAGGTAATACATATTTTAAGAAAAAGAGGATAAATAAGTATACAAGATATGATGTAGGGCGTAATGACAGTAGTTTGTTGGACTATGTATTGATAGATAAAAGACTGTTGAGTAGACTTCAGGATGTACATGTTTATAGAGGGCTACAGATATATCAGATCACTTTTTAGTTATAGCTACAGTGGGAGTAAAAGGTAGATGGGATACAAGGAAAATAGAATCAGTAAGTAAAAGAGAGGTGAAGGTTTATAAACTAAAAGAGGAGGCAGTTAGGGTAAGATATAAACAACTATTGGAGGATAGATGGGCTAGTGAGAGTGTAGGCAATGGGGTCGAAAATGTATGGGGTAGATTTAAAAATGTAGTGTTAGAGTGTTCAGCAGAAGTTTGTGGTTACAGGCGAGTGGGTGCGGGAGGGAAGAGGAGCGATTGGTGGAATGATGATGTAAAGAGAGTAGTAAGGGAGAAAAAGTTAGCATATGAGAGGTTTTTACAAAGTAGAAGTGATGCAAGGAGGGAAGAGTATATGGAGAGAAAAAGAGAGGTTAAAAGAGTGGTGAAGCAATGTAAAAGAGAGCAGATGAGAGAGTGGGTGAGATGTTATCAGCAAATTTTGTTGAAAATAAGAAAAAGTTTTGGAATGAGATTAATAAGTTGAGGAAGCCTAGAGAACAAATGGATTTGACAGTTAAAAATAGGAGAGGAGAGTTATTAAATGGAGAGTTAGAGGTATCGGGAAGATGGAGAGAATATTTTGAGGATTTGTTAAATGTTGATGAAGACAGGGAAGCTGTGATTTCGTGTGTAGGGCAAGGAGGAATAACATCTTGTAGGAGTGTGGAAGAGCCAGTTGTGGGTGTAGGGAAGTTCGTGAGGCAGTGGGTAGAATGAAAGGGGTAAGGCAGCTGGGATTGATGGGATAAAGATAGAAATGTTAAAAGCATGTGGGGATATAATTTTGGAGTGGTTGGTGCTATTATTTAATAAATGTATGGAAGAGGGTAAGGTACCTAGGGATTGGCAGAGAGCGTGTATTGTTCCTTTGTATAAAGGCAAAGGGGACAAAAGAGAGTGCAAAAATTATAGGGTAATAAGTCTGTTGAGTGTACCTGGTAAAGTGTATGGTAGAGTTATTATTGAAAGAATTAAGAGTAAAACAGAAAGCAGGATAGCAGATGAACAAGGGGCTTTAGGAAGGGTAGGGGTGTGTAGACCAAGTGTTTACAGTGAAACATATAGGTGAACAGTATTTGGATAGGGGTAAAGATGTTTTTGTGGCATTTATGGATTTGGAAAAGGCGTATGATAGGGTAGATAGGGGGGCAATGTGGCAGATGTTGCAGGTGTATGGAATAGGAGGAAGGTTACTGAAAGCAGTGAAGAGTTTTTATGAGGATAGTGAGGCTCAGGTTAGAGTGTGTAGGAGGGAAGGGACTATTTCCCAGTAAAAGTGGGCCTTAGACAAGGATGTGTGATGTCACCGTGGTTGTTCAATATATTTATAGATGGGGTTGTAAGAGAAGTGAATGCGAGGGTCTTGGCAAGAGGTGTTGGGCTAAAAGATAAAGAAGCAAATACAAAGTGGGAGTTGTCACAGTTGCTTTTTGCTGATGACACTGTGCTTTTGGGAGATTCTGAAGAGAAGCTGCAGAGGTTGGTGGATGAATTTGGTAGGGTGTGTAAAAGAAGAAAATTGAAAGTGAATATAGGAAAGAGTAAGGTGATGAGGATAACAAAAAGAATAGGTGACGAAAGATTGGATATCAGATTGGAGGGAGAGAGTATGGAGGAGGTGAATGTATTCAGATATTTGGGAGTGGACATGTCGGCGGATGGGTCTATGAAGGATGAGATGAATCATAGAATTGATGAGGGAAAAGGGTGAGTGGAGCACTTCGGAGTCTGTGGAGACAAAGAACCTTGT
Source organism: Cherax destructor (assembly GCA_009830355.1). Taxonomy (NCBI): domain Eukaryota; kingdom Metazoa; phylum Arthropoda; class Malacostraca; order Decapoda; family Parastacidae; genus Cherax; species Cherax destructor. The sequence continues at coordinate 23,734 of WNWK01011289.1, forward strand.
CCATGGAAGTAAAGAGAGGAATGTATGAGAGTATAGTTATACCAACGCTCTTATATGGGTGTGAAGCATGGGTGATGAATGTTGCAACGAGGAGAAGGCTGGAGGCAGTGGAGATGTCATGTCTGAGGTCAATGTGTGGTGTGAATATAATGCAGAGAATTCGGAGTTTGGAAATTAGGAGGAGGTGCGGATTACCAAAACGATTGTCCAGAGAGCTGAGGAGGGGTTGTTGAGGTGGTTTGGACATGTAGAGAGAATGGAACGAGACAGAGTGACTTCGAGAGTGTATAAATCTGTAGTGGAGGGAAGGCGGGGTAGGGGTCGGCCTAGGAAAGGTTGGAGGGAGGGGGTAAAGGAAGTTTTGTGTGCGAGGGGCTTGGATTTCCAGCAAGCATGTGTGAGCGTGTTTGATAGGAGTGAATGGAGGCATATGGTTTTTAATACTTGACGTGCTTTTGGAGTGTGAGCAAAGTAACATTTATGAAGGGATTCAGGGAAACCGGCAGGCCGGACTTGAGTTCTGGAGATGGGAAGTACAGTGCCGGCACTCTGAAGGAGGGGTGTAAATGTTGCAGTTTTATAACTGTAGTGTAAAGCACCCTTCTGGCAAGACAGTGATGGAGTGAATGATGATGAAAGTTTTTCTTTTTCGGGCCACCCTGCCTTGGTGGGAATCGGCCGATGTGTTAATAAAAAAATAAAAAAAAATTCTTGCTAGCTGACAAGTTTTACCTATTCGGCACAATATATATATATATATATATATATATATATATATATATATATATATATATATATATATATGCAAGACAACCACTATGAAAAATAGAGGAATTCCAAGCGCTTTCGTGACTACTCACATTATCAAGGAACTATAACAGGAAACATGACAAGAAGGGCTTATATAAGGGGCGAGACTACACCTCACAGTCACATCACACTAACAAAGACAACACCTCACAGTAGCGTAACATCGCACGACTCTGTGAAGAGGAACATAAGAAAGGACCTGAAACTCTTCCCAAGAATTAAGATTAGTCCAATTTATCATTAAATTCTTCCCAAATTTTATTAATTATAAATGAATCCAATTTATATAAACCAAAAGAAATATTCATATTATTTTCAAAACTGCTTTTAATGAAACATGATTATATTATATTTCTCTCAACCATGGAGAGAAGAAGATAAATTATGTAATAATATTGGTAGAATTACCGACAATTTGTTAAGTAAAAGGACACAAATGCAACTAATGTGACATTTTATTGTGGCAACGTTTCGCTCTCCAGGAGCTTTCTCAAGCCGTTACAAGCGTTACAAGGACACAGTGGGCTATTATATACTCTCAAAGTGAGGTGAAATACTAGTGGTGGTCGAGGTAGTAGTGATAAGTAGTAGTAGTAGTAGTAGTAGTAATACAATAAGGTAGAACAATCAATATGCACATGAGTAAAAGGTGATAAAACAAATACTTGGGTAGTATAACAATAGGTTATACAAATATTTTATGCTGGAGGTTGAAATATAGAAGGCCTGTAGGAGTGTTCCACATCTACGATGTGCTTGTGTTGAATTAGCAGGAGAGACTATGTGATGGTATGGTTAACTGTTTTCAGGAGGATTCTTGCTAAGACTTCAGAGATGGTGAAGCTGCCTTTGTTTTGTTTAATTGTGTTAGAAACAGAGATAAGTGCTGATTCAAGGCATTTGCGTCTACGGAAATTAGTTTCTTTGATTACTAGTCGGGCGTCTTTGAATTTCATGAGATGATTGTTGGAATTTCGGTGTTGTACGCAGGCGTTGTTCAGGTTATCGTTTCTGCATGCATTAATGTGTTCATTGATGCGTGTTTCGAGGTTTCTTGCTGTTTCTCCTACATAAATTCTGTCGCAGCCTCCACAGGGTATAGTGTAGACCCCTGCGTTGACTGGTTCATGGTGCTTGGATTTAGTCCTGGTTAGATTCTTAATAGAAGTACTGGAAGCAATGGCGACTCTAGTGTTAGCTTGTGCAAATACTTTAGAAATGTTGGATGCAACCTGGCTGTTGGGAAGAACTATAACTTTGTTTGGAGTGGTGTTGACGCGTGGAGAATTAATGATCTGAAGAGCTCTTTTCTTGCAATCTTTGATGAAAAAGGAGGGAAAATGTAAATCAGTGAAGGTTTGGTGAATGTATGTACATTCCTCGTCAAGAAACTCAGGACTACAAATTCGGTAAGCTCTTAGGAAGAATCCGATGATGATGCCTCTTTTGGTCTTAGTATCTTGACTGGAATAGAAGTGTGTGAGATCATTTTTATTTGTAGGTTTCCGGTAAACTTGAAATTTTAGGTTATCTACTTTGTGGATGAGGACGTCTAGAAAGGGTAGTTTGTCATTGGACTCTTCTTCTAGTGTAAACTGGATCGCCGGTTCAACTGCGTTGAGCAGCTTCACCATCTCTGAAGTCTTAGCAAGAATCCTCCTGAAAACAGTTAACCATACCATCACATAGTCTCTCCTGCTAATTCAACACAAGCACATCGTAGATGTGGAACACTCCTACAGGCCTTCTATATTTCAACCTCCAGCATAAAATATTTGTCTAACCTATTGTTATACTACCCAAGTATTTGTTTTATCACCTTTTACTCATGTGCATATTGATTGTTCTACCTTATTGTATTACTACTACTACTACTACTACTACTTATCACTACTACCTCGACCACCACTAGTATTTCACCTCACTTTGAGAGTATATAATAGCCCACTGTGTCCTTGTAACGCTTGTAACGGCTTGAGAAAGCTCCTGGAGAGCGAAACGTTGCCACAATAAAATGTCACATTAGTTGCATTTGTGTCCTTTTACTTAACAAGATAAATTATGTAGTATCACAGTCACTAGCGAAATGGTTATCAAACAGATAGACCGTTTGAAGCAAAATAAATCGCCAGGCCCCGATGAGCTTTTTTCAAGGGTTCTTAAGGAATGCAAAATAGAACTCTGTGAACCCTTAACTAACATTTTTAACCTATCTCTTCAAACAGGTGTAGTGCCGGATACATGGAAGATGGCTAATGTAATTCCTATTTTTAAAGCAGGGGACAAGTCGTTACCATCAAATTACCGCCCAATAAGTCTAACTTCAATTGTAGGCAAATTATTGGAGTCGATTATAGCTGATAACATAAGAAGCCATCTCGATAGGCATAATTTGATTAATGATACTCAACATGGATTCACCAGGGGCCGTTCCTGCCTAACTAATTGATCATGATAAAGAATTCATAAGAACATAAGAACATAAGAAAGGAGGAACACTGCAGCAGGCCTGTTGGCCCATACTAGGCAGGTCCTTCACAATCCATCCCACTAACATAATAATTGCCCAACCTAATTTTCAATTCTACCCAAGAAATAAGCTTTGAAGATTCTATTAACTCAAGTGCGAGTCCCACTCAAATCCAACCCCTCTCACTCATAAGAACATAAGAAAGGAGGAACACTGCAGCAGGCCTGTTGGCCCATACTAGGCAGGTCCTTCACAATCCATCCCACTAACAGAATAATTGCCCAACCTAATTTTCAATTCTACCCAAGAATAAGCTTTGATGATTCTATTAACTCAAGTGCGAGTCCCACTCAAATCCAACCCCTCTCACTCATAAGAACATAAGAAAGGAGGAACACTGCAGCAGGCCTGTTGGCCCATACTAGGCAGGTCCTTCACAATCCATCCCACTAACAGAATATTTCCTCAACCCAATTTTCAAAGCTACCCAAGAAATAAGCTTTGACAATTCTACCCACTCATGCGCGAGTCCCACTCAAATCCAACCCCTCTCACTCATGAATTTATCCAACCTAAATTTGAAACTACCCAAGGTCCTAGCTTCAATAACCCTACTAGGCAGACTGTTCCACTCATCAACTACCCTATTTCCAAATAATACTTTCCTATATCCTTTCTAAATCTAAACTTATCTAACTTGAATACATTATTGCGGGTTCTCTCTTGGAGAAATATCCTCAAGACCTTATTTATATCCCCTTTGTTAATACCCATTTTCCACTTGTATACCTCGATCATGTCTCCCCTCATTCTACGTCTTACAAGTGAATGTAATTTTAGGGTCTTCAATCTTTCTTCGTAAGGAAGATTTCTAATGCTATGTATTAATTTAGTCATTCTACGCTGAATGTTTTCTAACGAATTTATGTCCATTCTGTAATATGGAGACCAGAACTGAGCTGCGTAATCTAGGTGAGGCCTTACTAATGATGTATAAAGCTGTAATAAAACCTCTGGACTTCTGTTGCTAACACTTCTTGATATAAATCCCAGTAATCTATTTGCCTTATTACGTACGCTTAGGCATTGCTGTCTTGGTTTAAGGTTGCTGCTTACCATCACCCCCAAGTCATAAGTCATAAGTCATAAGAATGGAGGAACACTGCAGAAGGCCTACTGGCCCATACAAGGCAGGTCCTTCTCAAATCCAACCCCTCTCACTCATGAATTTATCCAACCTAAATTTGAAACTACCCAAGGTCCTAGCTTCAATAACCCTACTAGGCAGACTGTTCCACTCATCAACTACCCTATTTCCAAACCAATACTTTCCTATATCCTTTCTAAATCTAAACTTATCTAACTTGAATCCATTATTGCGGGTTCTCTCTTGGAGAGATATCCTCAAGACCTTATTTATATCCCCTTTGTTAATACCCATTTTCCACTTGTATACCTCGATCATGTCTCCCTCATTCTACGTCTTACAAGTGAATGTAATTTTAGGGTCTTCAATCTTTCTTCGTAAGGAAGATTTCTAATGCTATGTATTAATTTAGTCATTCTACGCTGAATGTTTTCTAACGAATTTATGTCCATTCTGTAATATGGAGACCAGAACTGAGCTGCGTAATCTAGGTGAGGCCTTACTAATGATGTATAAAGCTGTAATATAACCTCTGGACTTCTGTTGCTAACACTTCTTGATATAAATCCCAGTAATCTATTTGCCTTATTACGTACGCTTAGGCATTGCTGTCTTGGTTTAAGGTTGCTGCTTACCATCACCCCCAAGTCCTTCTCGCAATCTGTATGGCTAAGTTCTACGTTATTTAACTTATAAGTGCTTGGGTTATGGACACTCCCGAGCTTCAGAACCTTGCATTTATCTACATTGAACTGCATCTGCCACTTTTCTGACCACGAATTAAGTTTGTCTAAATCTTCCTGAAGTTCTATGACATCTATGTTTGAATCAATTATCCTACCTATCTTCGTGTCGTCGGCGAATTTGCTCATATCACTAGTAATTCCCTCATCAAGGTCATTGATATATATTATAAATAACAATGGGCCTAAGACTGATCCCTGTGGAACACCACTTGTTACAAGTCCCCATTCGGATTTAACCCCATTTATGCACACTCTCTGCTTCCTATTGGTGAGCCATGACTCGATCCATGACAGCACTACACTGGGACTTCTCTGTTTTCCCCCCAAAACCCATACCACTAACTATTTCTAGTTTAAAGCCCTAACAGCTCCCTCCACTGCAGTTGCCAGTGCCCCCACCCCAGACCTGGATAAGTGAACCTTCTGCAGTGTTCCTCCATTCTTATGTTCTTATCCCTGGCATACATGTCATTTCTGCCATAGAAGAGGTCCCAGTTGTCAATGAATGTTACTGAATTTTCCTTACAGTATTTGTCCAGCCAGCAATTGACACCAATTGCCCTGGACAGCCATTCATTTCCAACTCCTCTCCTTGGCAAAATACCACATATGACAGGGTTCCCACCCTTCTTCCTAATTATGTCTATTGCTGACCTAAACCTGCTAGTCAGGTCCTCACTCCTACGTCTGCCAACATCGTTGCCTCCAGCACTGAGACAGATAATAGGATTGCTCCCATTACCTCTCATGATGTCGTCCAGACGGCTAACAATATCCTCCATCCCAGCCCCAGGAAAGCAAACCCTCTGTCTCCTACTCCTATCAATCAAACAGAAAGCCCTATCCATGTACCTAACCTGACTGTCCCCAACAACAACAATGTTTTTACCTTCCTTTGTGTCTTTCGTCGTGACGCTCCCAGAAGTCGACTCACATTCATCGGGTAGCACGGAGAATGGGTTCGATGTTTCCACAACATTCTCCTGGGTCTTCGTTGTTTCTACCTCTCCACCCGTCCTCTTGAGCCTTAACTTTGTCCCATGCGTTTTAGCCACTGTCCAGGTTCCTTTCCTGGCTTGAGGATTCTCAACAGGAGGATTACTACGAATCCTCTTGTTTTCCTCAGTCAGTCGCTGTATCTCAAGCTTAGCTACCCTCAGTTCTTCCTTCAGCTGCTGGTAGAGTAGCTCAAGAGAGGACATCTTCTTCAGATTGACAGAGAGCACACAAGACACGTCTTCACTGAGTTAAGTCAGGTCCACCACCTTCTACGTTATTTAACTTATAAGTGCTTGGGTTATGGACACTCCCGAGCTTCAGAACCTTGCATTTATCTACATTGAACTGCATCTGCCACTTTTCTGACCACGAATTAAGTTTGTCTAAATCTTCCTGAAGTTCTATGACATCTATGTTTGAATCAATTATCCTACCTATCTTCGTGTCGTCGGCGAATTTGCTCATATCACTAGTAATTCCCTCATCAAGGTCATTGATATATATTATAAATAACAATGGGCCTAAGACTGATCCCTGTGGAACATCACTTGTTACAAGTCCCCATTCGGATTTAACCCCATTTATGCACACTCTCTGCTTCCTATTGGTGAGCCATGACTCGATCCATGACAGCACTTTTTCCCCAATGCCATGAGCTGCCACTTTCTTTAACAGTCTCTGGTGCGGTACTCTATCAAAAGCCTTACTAAAGTCTAAATAAACAATATCGAATTCTTTATCGTGATCAACAGCCTTAAAAGCTTTACTGAAGAAGGTTAATAAATTAGATAGGCAGGAACGGCCCTCGTGAATCCATGCTGGGTATCATTAATCAAATTATGGTTATCTAGATGGCTTCTAATAATATCAGCTATAATTGACTCTAGTAATTTGCCTACAATTGAGGTCAGGCTTATTGGGCGGTAGTTTGACGGTAGTGACTTGTCCCCTGCTTTAAAAATAGGAATTACATTAGCTATCTTCCACATATCAGACACTACACCTGTTTGAAGAGATAAATTAAAAATGTTAGATATTGGTTCACAGAGTTCCATTTGCATTCCTTAAGAACCCTTGCAAAAATCTCATCAGGACCCGGGATTTATTTTGTTTCAGTCGGTCCAGCTGTTTCATAATCATTTCGCTAGTGACTGTGATATTACATAATTTATCTTCTTCTGGGCCTCTGTAAAAATTAATTACTGGGATATTATTAATGTCTTCCTGTGTGAAAACCAGAGAAAATAATTATTAAAAATAGAGCACATATCATTCTCCTTGTCAGTAAGATGACAAAAGTTATTTTTAAGGGGACCTATCTTATCCCTAACTTTTGTTCTATAAACCTGGAAAAAACTTTTTGGGTTAGTTTTTGAATCCCTAGCAACTTTAATTTCATAGTCCCGTTTAGATTTTCTTATTCCCTTTTTAACGTCCCTCTTAATGTCAGTATACTGATTTATAAGATGACCCTCACCTCTTTTTATGCGCCTATAAATTCCTTTTTCTGCCCTAAAAGATATTTGAGCCTATTATTCATCCATTTTGGGTCATTTCTACTTGATCTAATTTCTTTATACGGGATAAATGTTCTTTGGGCAGCCTGTATAGTGTTAAGAAAACTGTCATATTGATACCTCTCTTCTTCACCCCAGTCCACAGTTGATAAGTGTTCTCTAAGTCCATTATAATCTGCTAAGCGAAAATCTGGGACCATTACTGAATTATCCCTACTATCATACATCCATTCAATGCTAAAGGTAATTGACTTGTGGTCGCTTGAGCCGAGTTCCTCTGTAATTTCTAAATTATTAACAAGGGTTTCCTTGCTTGCCAGAACCAAGTCAAGTAGGTTATTTTCCCTTGTAGGTTCTGTTACAAACTGCTTCAAAAAGCAATCCTGAACTACTTCTAAAAAGTCGTTAGATTCTAAATTCCCTGTCATGAAATTCCAATCAATCTGACTAAAGTTAAAGTCCCCTAGAATTACTACGTTATCGTGTCTTGTGGCCTTAACAATTTCCTCCCAAAGTAGTCTCCTTGTTCCCTATCTAAGTTTGGAGGACGGTAAATCACGCCTAAAATCAATTTTCCACCCCTCTGAAAATTCTATCCAGACAGACTCTGTAGTGTTAATTCAGACTTTATACCCGTTTTTATGCAACAATTTAAATGATCAGGACATAGAGTGCCACCCCACCCCTTCCCGATACTTCTGTCTACTTGGAACAATTTAAAACCCTGAATGTGACATTCGGCAGGCAAGTCCCGATTTTTCATATTAAACCATGTTGATGCAAACATCAATATTACTTGCAATAATCTCAACTATCTTATTCCTGCACTACGACTGAAATAAAGTATAATACCAATGAAATAACACATACATATAATGATATTATTGACAACTTTCGCCTCGCAGTGCTTATCAGTCCTAGCACTACGACTATTGGTGTAATAAATATTTAGAGACCCTCCTTTCTCTTTACCCTTCCTGCTCATTTCTGTTTTTCCACTATACCTATTACTGTCCTTGTCATCTAGTGTCACTAGCTTTCCACTATCCACCTTATTCTGCCTATTACTAGTTCTCCTAGAACTTATAATATTACTACACTGGGACTTCCTGTTTTCCCCCAAAACCCATACCACTAACTATTTCTAGTTTAAAGCCCTAACAGCTCCCTCCACTGCAGTTGCCAGTGCCCCCACCCCAGACCTGGATAAGTGAACCCCATCCCTGGCATACATGTCATTTCTGCCATAGAAGAGGTCCCAGTTGTCAATGAATGTTACTGAATTTTCCTTACAGTATTTGTCCAGCCAGCAATTGACACCAATTGCCCTGGACAGCCATTCATTTCCAACTCCTCTCCTTGGCAAAATACCACATATGACAGGGTTCCCACCCTTCTTCCTAATTATGTCTATTGCTGACCTAAACCTGCTAGTCAGGTCCTCACTCCTACGTCTGCCAACATCGTTGCCTCCAGCACTGAGACAGATAATAGGATTGCTCCCATTACCTCTCATGATGTCGTCCAGACGGCTAACAATATCCTCCATCCCAGCCCCAGGAAAGCAAACCCTCTGTCTCCTACTCCTTCATTCAAACAGAAAGCCCTATCCATGTATCCTAACCTGGCTGTCCCCAACAACAACAATGTTTTTACCTTCCTTGTGTCTTCGTCTTGACGCTCCCAGAAATCGACTCACATTCATCGGGTAGCACGGAGAATGGGTTCGATGTTTCCACAACATTCTCCTGGGTCTTCGTTGTTTCTACCTCTCCACCCGTCCTCTTGATCCTTAACTTTGTCCCATGCGTTCTAGCCACTGTCCAGGTTCCTTTCCTTGGCTTGAGGATTCTCAACAGGAGGATTACTACGAATCCTCTTGATTTTCTCAGTGATACGTATGCAGGTAGTATCTGCTTGTATAGTAACTGAGTTGGAAAATCTCGTCAGTGTCACAGGCTAAAGAGACTTCCTTAGTGACCACAAGACAGTATGTCATAGCCTCGAACACCGGAGAACTCATAGCCATATATATATATATATATATATATATATATATATATATATATATATATATATATATATATATATATATATATATATATATATATATATATATATATATATATATATATATATATAAACTTTATTTCAAGACAAAATACAAAATACAATGGGGAGTAAAACAACATAGATAACAACTCAGAGCTACATGTCAAATACTTCGTCCAACTCCCCGGCAGTGGGCCGCGTGCCCAGAATACTGCAGGCATTTCCCTCTGGATCGCAACACTGAGTCTCTGAAACAGGAAGCTGGTCGCCCTGTGGTCCTTGGTTTCTATGATGAGTTTTCCACCCAGCTCCTTGAGAAACTTTAGAGCACACTTGCCCCATGCTCCATGGGTCTCCGACCCTATTGGGATGAAGTTATAGCAAGAGGAAGGTCTTCATATTTGGGGTCTTCTGGGTCTCCCTGTGGTTGGCAGCTCCACCCCTTCGGCTAAGGAGTGTGGCAGGTAGGTGTCTGCCAATGTGGCAGCACAGGTGTAGTCCCAAGCAATCTGCTCCATCCTTCCAGGGTAGCATGGTGGCTCCATCAGGACGCTTTTGACTTCCATCAGACCTCTGCACTTGGGGTTCCCGTTGAGCTGGGCAACGGGCTGTGGCGAGGCTTCTCTTTATGATGTCATTGACCTCCTCATGTCTAGCATACTTCCTTCTCATGTGACACACTAGACCATGAAGTCCGAATTGGTCAGCCGTCGCCCTGCCGCAAATACACCTATGTTCGGTGAGTATGGGGGCGGCTAGGCGAAGGCAACACCAATCCGAATGGCCTGTGGGTCGAGTCGAGTCCCCAGAGGGATTTGGGAACAGCAAGAAGGAAATCTCCTGGTGTGGTGCCTTCACCGCTAGGAGACGAGCTTTGTCCTTTCCTGAAGCGTTGGTGAGCATTGTGTTGGAAATTTTTTCCATGATCGGTTTGTTCCAGTGGGACTGTTTGTGCTCTTTGGGAGGAGCTGGTCTACTGGAGGAGTCTGCCAGGATGTCCCACTGCACTGCTGCTTCAATGAACTTGGGGTCTTGAGCTCCCACCACCCCTCTCAAACGTTCAGGGACAATCCTCTTGACTAATCCACTGGAAGCCAAACACGATGACAGAAATGCAGGTAACGCTACCTGCCTTGCTTTGCGCACCCCTATACCTCCCAGTCGCACTGGGAGGGTTGCCTGCTCCCATTGCTGATCCTCTAGTGACAGATTCAGTGCCTTCTTGAAGGTTGATCTCAGGTGTGCGTCATACTCGTCAAGTGTATATATATATAGTATAGTATAGTATATATATATATATATATATATATATATATATATATATTATATATATATATATATATATATATATATATATATATATATATATATATTATTATTCCTCTCACCATAAAGGTGACCCCCAAAAGGAAACAGTCACTATCATTCTTTTAATAACTGTCTTGCCTTTTATACATATACGTATTTATACATATATTGTATTATGCAGATATATGAGACAAAAGTATCAATACAAAAATTAATTTCACCTTTTTCTGGGTCATCCAGTGACTGGTGCTATATTGTGATTAGGTTCAACAAATCATCTACAGCAAGACATATTTTTTAAAGTAAATTGATGGCTACATAGCGAATGATAGAAAAACAAGATTTTTGAAGTAGTGAGATTGGCTCAAAAAAGTTTACTTTTTAAAGCAGCAGACATGTTGGTCTATAGATGATGCTGGGCATCACTTCGATCTTCCTTCTGTGAATTTGAGTACTAGTTGCCTTCTTCCTCAAAGAAAGCCGTATGCCCTTCACTAAGTACAGTTTGTAGCTTAAGACGTGATGCTAGCTGGTTCGTCTATACAGCAGTCTTGGACTCACCATATTCGGCCCTGCAACCTTCTTTTATGTCCAGGTATTCAATAAAAATGTATCCCTTATTGTCATCTCCAGCAACATCAACACAGTTGTATCACACAAGGTATACAATAAAAAATGTATAAATGAAGACACATTTAACGTTTGGAAACTTTTAAAAAGAAGTTGATAGCTCCGAAACATTCATCTTGGAAGCGAAATGGTTTGTAAGTGAGCAATTTTTTTTTATTGTTGGCAACGACAGCCCTGGTGAATACCCCTATTGAAACTTTGAAAAAGACCACCAAACTTTGAAACTTTCATTAAGGTTTCTAATTGGAGGAAGGTTTGAGGCTAAGAATTTCCTGTATTTTAAAGGTAATATCTCTTATCAACTCATTTCAAATCCTGGCCCTAGCAATATCTCTGGGGTTTGTTACCTTTCCTTTTGTCTCCCGTTTCTTGATGTAATCAGAAGTTGTGTAAAAACGACTAATAAACACTGGTCAGTGGATGAAACGAGCCCACATGGAGACAACCAAACAGATTAGATAAATGCTATAAGTTTTGACCGATATACATAGTGCTAATTTGATCTTTTATTGTCTTCAGGTGGATTAGTTTGCCACGAAAGTTTAAGTGTGATAATCTACCTCAAGTGTACTTCAAGTGTACTCCCATTGGAACCAGTTCTGACTCCAGGCTGACAGTGCAAGAGTGCATTTGCAAGATAATTTTAACGCTTTCAGCAGACTTTTAATGATTTTTTTGCATGCATATGATGATGATAATAAAAATGATAATAATAATTATCATTATTGTTATTATATAAAAGCAAGTTTATTTATGAACTGGCGAGGTTAATGGACAGTTAAATGGTGCATGTACGTTACTCGGGTATAATATTCGACTTAGTGTGTGTGTGGAGGGGGAAGGGGGGTAATATGTGAATCCTCCTGAAACGCGATATCTGGAGCAACACGAATATTGATATCAGTAGGAAGTCGTGTACTAGATTAGCACCAGTGTGTGTGTGTGTGTGTGTGTGTGTGTGTGTGTGTGTGTGTGATTACCTAGTATCAGTTACAAGAACTGGGCTGTCTGCTGATGGTGTCTCGTCCAAAGTATTTTGTTTGTCATATACCTGTCGTTATTGTAGGCTAATTTTATGGGTATTGGTTACTATAAATGTTAATCTAGCTTAGCTGAGAATAAAAGATATTAAAATTTCCTTGCCATATCCAGCGCGCAGAAATGCTTGATAGGCAATTTGTAAGAAACTGGTTCCCTAAGGAGAACAAGGTGCAGATCTAGTACTTTAGCACATATTGTAATAATTTACATTTTGTGCCTAGATTAGCCTTTCATGAATAATTCCATGGAATCTTTTTTTTTTGTAAATGATATCGTCCCGTCTTTGTGTACTCCCAGTTTTCAATACCAGCGACCGGGTATACTGTTTCCTGGCCTCTTGGTCCACATCATGCCCACTCTTAAATCTCTATAATCTTAACCTCTATCACCTCTTCATTTAGTTCGTTCCACTTGATACTAAAATGTAGTTGATACTATCCCTGGGTCAGTCTTCTCTCCTGACTGCCTGGTAAACTAAGCTTTTGATGCTAGCGGTCCGCAGGCCTACATAACCATCACACCCAGCTGATCAGGCACTTCCAGAATGTAGTACTCAGACCACGGTACGGATGAGGTTAGAACCCATGACGAGTGAGTCGTAAAACTCTAGGCCAGTCGTAAGCTACTGGGCCAGCTAGTTACAATAAGATTCATCCAACTAAGTAGTATATTTAAACACCATAGGGAGGTTAGCATGGGCCCCACTGGACCACTCGCCATGGGGTCTAATCCCACCTGTACCGTAGTTTGTTTGCAATCTTATTACGATTTCGTGAGTCAAGATAGTGGTCATGTTTCCTCTTACAAACTTCTAACCTCGTTCCGGCGATATTTTTATATCATATTTTAGCGGGTTGAAGAGTCTTGGACCATGGATATTAACACAGTGTTCTCTATTTGTGCTTATGGCACGCTTTGGACTACTTTTTGCTCACTGACTCCCTCTCTTTTCATTTCCAACAGTCCCAATCCATACTATGTAGTTTCCGGGTCTGTTAACGGCTTCCTGTCGCAGTCCTTTGGATCTAATCTAGTATATATTTGTTTGAATAGGTGCGGCTCCATGCTGGTGCAGCATACTGCAAGGTGGGCCTAACATAATTCGTATACAATATTCTAAATTATTCGTTATTATATTCTGTGCAGTTATTACGATTCAATATATTTAGCAATAATATTCAAATTCTTTCAAATATTTTGACAATGTCGGAAGCCACTGCTATCGTCTTGTAGTTTTTTGCTATTGCTTTAATGGAGTGGGGTTATATTCGTGGATTTTAATGACTGTGGGACGACTCCTCTGTCCAGACCCTTTCTCAATAGGCTATTTAAGGCACGTGATAATGTTTTTGCAAGTTGCGAAAATATGAAGTTCCACTAGTCTGGGACTGTGGCAGAGTGCATGCATACTATCAATGGCTTATAAGGGAAGCTAAAGTTATTTCAGAAATTTTGGAAATGTTGGTAGAGTTTGGGTATCATTCATGGAAAATTAATCTAGATCGTTAATCTGAATGTGATTAACGACTCATAAAAACAGTCATATTGTGACTCATTGTTGTCAGTGTAAGTTCCATCTCCTTTAAGCTAGGGTCTAATATTGGATGTGGTTTTTGTCTTAGATTTCTTATATGATAAATAAAAATATTTAGGGACTCTTCTTATGTCATTCAATGATTTTTGTTCCTGTCTCTCCTGGACTCTGTAATATGAATTCAGTTTTTTCTCGATGTTTTTCATCTCTTAACCAGTATTTTCACTTCTGAGGAAGTGATAAATAACGGAATTAATGTTATATTATGTAAATACACCAAATTATCATAATTTTTAATTTAATATACACATGAACTGCATTTTCATTTGGGGAAAATTACCAAACTCTTATTGTATAAAAGAAACTTGATATTTTGCAATATATTTTTGAGAAGATTAGCGAGTCTATTCATCTTTAGAGGAAGCATATCTCTCTCTCTCTCTCTCTCTCTCTCTCTCTCTCTCTCTCTCTCTCTCTCTCTCTCTCTCTCTCTCTCTCTCTCTTCTCTCTCTCTCTAATTTGTATCTTCTCTTCTTTTTGTAATGCCACTGACCTCATCCTCTTGAGACACTAGTTAATTTCGTGTTACTTATTATCTAAGCCCAACAATATTTCAAGTAATGTATTATAATGTTGAAGTTAAAATGCATGCTTATAACTATTTGTGTTTTGCTTCTCAAGAGCAGTGTGTATGCAGGTCTGAATGTCTGCTAGGTTGTGCTTCAAGTTTTGTATTTGGCACCTTTGTTTTGTTATATATCTTTTATATATATCTTTATTTACTACAAGTACATGTACATGGTATATAGGCCTAGCTGACATCAGTGACATACTACTATATAGAAAGTCCCTTGTTATGCTGAGCATTTCGGGCAGATTAGGTCAGTGTCCTAGAATGCGACTCACACCAGTCGACTAACACCCAGGTACCCATTTTACTGATGGAGAACATAGGACAACAGGTTCAGAAACACGCCCAATGTTTTTGCCCTGGCTGGGAATCGAACCCAGGCCCTCGCCGTGTGAAGCGAGAGCTTTAGCCACCAGACCACCAGAGCCTCACCATTTATAATCTGGTTGGTTTCACTATTTGCTGACTTAAGACTAATTTATCAGATTTGATAACTCGTTTGTGTGAGACTGTGGATAGAAACTACCTCCTAGTATTTTCTCTGCTATTACATGATTTCCTATATTTCACCATTTTAAACATATTGAAATCTCCGAGCAACAGGATGTTTGGGATCTGATCTGAAAGATTTTCAAAGGTAGTAGTCGATTTTCAGTTGTTGATTTTTTGAACTGTTGGGAAGATGTACAGTAACTAGATTCTGACTACATCATGTGTGGCATCATTCAACTCAGTGCAAATGAGCAGTTCTTATAACATACTGACCAGCCCCTCTTGTGGCCTTTTTTTCCCGGTCTCATATACATTATGTACATTGTGTCCAGGGAACCCATTTCATTGTCAAAATATTCTTTATGTGGGTGTGTGAAGGCTGCAAACATTACATTTGATTCTGTGATGAGTCCACCAACAAATGGTGATTTTTGTTGTTGTTTCTTGGTTTTAAAACCTTGTTAATTTGCAAAAATAAATGGTGTTGTTTCTTTGCTGTGGTGAGTTTTTTGCTTACATTAATATATGTGGTTCTATTGAGGCAGGGTGAGGTTAAGGGTTGAAGGGTAAGATGAAGGTGGATTAAAGGGTTGGAGAGTCGTGTAAAGGTTGGAGAAGGGAGAAAGAGACTGAAATCTAGGCGGAGCTTGAAGTAAAGGGTTGGAGAGTGAGATGGATCTAGTAGTAAAGGGTTAGAGGGTTAGATGGAGCTTGCAGTAAAGGGTTATAGAATGAGGTGGAGCTTTCAGTAAAGGGTGGAGCTTTCAGTAAAGGTGGAGCTTTCAGTAAAGGGTGGAGCGTAAGGTGGTGCTTGCAGTAAAGGGTTGGAGAGTGAGGTGGAGGGCAGCGTGTTGATCAAGAATGTTGTTGGCACCGGAAGTAACAGATACCGTCCCGCCCACTTCACTCTAATATCTCTCTCCTCTCTCTCTCTCTCTCTCTCTCTCTCTCTCTCTCTCTCTCTCTCTCTCTCTCTGACACATGACACAGCACGACGCGAGAGGATCCAGAGGGGCTGATGAAGGATTAAATATAACGACGTAGGATATATAATTGCTTGGTGGTAATCAGAACCTTTGTTTGTGTGAGTATAAGTGTTTTTGTCCATCATCGGAGATCTTGTGGAATCTAGCACACATATTCATGCAACATAAACAGGTTTGTTTCAGAGTCGATGTATCGATGTCTTTTCGTATATGTCATTGCTATTACTGTTGGGAATTGATACTATAATTGCTGTTGTTTCTCCTATCAAAGCTTTGTTAATCGGTAATGTATTAGGTATCCCTGTTGAGGAACACCATGTGGTATTTCTTTTGGCATTTGTTTCCTGGGTGTTTCCGAGAACGAGTGCTTATACTTTGTTGCGTTATGTATTAATTATTTTTTCATTGTATACGTATATAATTATTCTATTCATGAAGAAAGGTAAAACCCGTATGAGTCATACATGGTTATAAACTGTTGTGAGGTAGTGAGTCCTGTTGTGTGTGAGGTAAAATACATTGACAAGAATACAATAGGGAGCAAAACAACATATATACATAGCTACATTTCAATATCGTCCAGCTCCCCGGCAGTGGGCAGCGTGACCAGAATACTGCAGGCATTTCCCCTGTGGTCCTTGGTTTCTATGATGAGTTTTCACCCAGCTCTTTGAGAAACTTTAGAGCACACTTGACCCATGCTCCAGGGTCTCCGACCCTATTGGGATGAAGTTATAGCAAGGAAGGCCTCCATATTTTGCAGGTCTTCTGGGTCTCCCTGTGGCCATTTTCTGGATTCTTTTCACTGAGATCCTTTGAGCCTCTTCCCCAGGATGCGATCCACACCAGTCGACTAAAACCAAGGTACTTATTTACTGCTATAGTTAAACACTTGTTGATGAGTAAGACACGTATACAACACTGGATAGTCTTATTGACTAAACGTTTTGGCATTTCTTCTACCATTCTGATCCATGTATGTAAAGAGTGATTTGTGTGTGAGGGGATGATTTTGTGTGTGTGTGTGTGTGTGTGTGTGTGTGTGTGTGTGTGTGTGTGTGTGTACGTACTCCTACTTGTACTCACATGTGTAGTTGCAGTAGTCTCAGATGGCCCGCCTCCGATGGCTGCTACTGGGTTTCCCCTCTCCTGTCTGTGTGATTCTTATTATGCTTCTTCTTAAAAGTATGTATGGATCCTGCCTTCACCACTTCTAAGGCTAAAGTATTTCCTAATATCACTATGAGTCTTCTGTATTTTTAATTTCCAACCCTTGTGTACCTGATTCCCGCCTTTCACACAGACTCGCTTTGTCCACCCTGTCAACCCCCTGAATATTCTGCACGTCGTAATCATGTCACCCCTAGTCCTCTCTCATCATAGCTCATACCTCTTAGCGTTGGGATTAGTCTCGTTACAAACCATTGCTCTTTTTTCCAGCTTTTATCATTTATGAGATGTGGGTTCCATACGGTTTCTACATACTCCAAGATGGGGTTAATAAATGTATACAGTGTCATTGTGATTCCCTGTTAAAGTGTTTGAAAGCTACCCTTTAATTTGTCAGTCTAGTGTTTGCTGCAGCAGCTGTTCAGTTGATGTGGGCCCCCAGACGATATGCTGAACTATGCTCTCCTGAAAATCATCATTGGGGAGGTTCGCAGCCTTTATCTCCAAGTTTGTACTATGTCTCCAGTCATCTGTGCCCTTTCCCAATTTTCATAACTTTGCATTTGCTGGGGTTAAATTCTAATGCCCTAGCCATTCAATCTGCTGTTTGTCCAGAGCTGTTTATAGTCTGTCTGGTCTGTTCTTGTCTTTATTGGTCTCATTAATTTTCACATCGTCTGCAAACAGGACTACCTCCTATTTCTGTCATGTCGTTTACGTACACAGCCCGTACTGGTCCCAAATACCGACCTTTGTTTAACCCCACTCGTCTCTTGCCCATTTCGATATCTTTCTGGGAAAAATATTGTTTCCTTCATGTCAAGGATTCCTTGAGCCACTGTGGGGCTTTTCCTGTTATTCTGGCTGTCCTCTAGGTTTTGTCCCCTCTCTTATGCTAAACTGCATCAAACGCCTTCTTACGGGACAAATATACAATTATCCATTCTTTTCTCTATGTCTCTCCTGGCTAAGTTTGTTACTTTATCTACAACTCTAAGAGATTTGTGAGACAAGTTTACCACCTCTAAAACCGTACTGGTGGTGGTTTATGAGTCCACTCCTTTGTAGGTGCCACTAATCTTCCCTGATAATCCTCTCCGTTACCATACGTACCTTTCGGCGACACTGTCCTGCAAATTAATGCTACCTGTCGCCCCCTTTTTAAATATGGGGACTACATTTACTGTTTTCAGACCTTTGAAAAACAGTTTCATAAACTTATGGTGGTTCAAAAGTTCCTCTTCTTCTCTCAGAACCCACGGAGAGATGTCTGGTCCTATTACCTTCGAGGTATCTCACTCGCTCAGTAGTTTCTTGACCTCTTCCTCCTGCGTAGTCTCAGCTTTTAAAGTCAGGTGTGTGAGTGTGTATTAGTTACCAGGCTTCAAAGGCACTTATCGGTAGACCTGGCCTGTTGTGTGTGTGTGTGTGTGTGTGTGTGTGTGTGTGTGTGTGTGTATTTTCCTTTTATTTGTGGTTGCGGGGTCGATTCGTGTGTGTGTGTGTATACGCGCACAGCACATGATGTGTACACTTTTCTATGAATCCATCTATCACTTGAGGTAATTTCAAAATTGGTGGCAGCTGCCAACTGATATATGTCAGTTTTTAAATGTCATATAAATAATTGTAGTTATTACTTAAAAAAAAAATTCTGGCCCACTTTAAATAGTTCTCACAACAAGACCATATAAAAAAAAAGGTGAAAAAAAAAAACATGGAAGATGGCTGGGCCAAATAACAACCTAGAGAGTGTGGGAAGTCACGATCATGGAACTTGAGATAGATTTTTTATTACCCAAGGACAAAATTGATGCTCCAGCAGGCTGGAGGTCTCTGTCTGGGAACCCCGCACCAAGGCTGTGGTGCCCCCTCTAATGTTGGGGGGGACCCAATGTTGTCCGTACCTTCTCACCCACTTCATCACCCTCTCTCCCTCTCCCCTCCCCCTCAAGGGTGTACCATTGCCGGTGAAGGGCTCTTGACCCGGTGAACTAGGTCCCCTTCTTTAAACCCTAATTTGATTGCCTTCCATTCCCTAGGTGCGTTTCTGGTTAACGTTACCCCATAATAATAATAATAAAAATAATAATAATAATAATAATAATAATAATAATAATAATAATAATAATAATAATAATAATAATAAAAATTTCTCTCTTCCTAAACATCCTCCCCCCAAAACATCCCTCACCATCTTTTACAACCACATTTTTTCCCCTAACCCCTTTTTTTTTTGAATTTCCCCCAGCTCTACCTTATCCTTCAACTCGATCGGTCTCCTCATGCTCAGTCTCGAAAACTCTTTATTAAATAAATGAAGAAGAAAGTACCTCAGTTTTAAGTGTCCTAGAGTAGAGTCTTTCCCTAGACACACTTCATCAAAAAATACATTTACCCTGTATAAGCTACTCCACAGAGGTTGTGGAAACACCGAAATACAAACCCAAACATGGGTATTTAAATTCACAGCGGAAAGAACTGGATGAGGTGTTTTCTGAAACACGGAAACCCTAACAACCCAACATGGGGGATGAAGGTGTTGCTGAACACATAACAACCACGAAAAAATGGGTATAGAGAAGGTGTTGCTGAACACGCGCAAGCATAACAACCACGACAACATGGGTATAGAGAAGGTGTTGCTGAACACGCGCAAGCATAACAACCACGACAACATGGGTATGAAGGTGTTGCTGCCCCGCAAGCATAACAACCACGACAACATGGTATAGAGAAGGTCGCTCCTGCCTTCCCAACTGCTTCCCCATAACATGGCTTCCTTGTACCGACAAACACCAACCATAATATAGTCAGGGAAAAAACTTTTACAAATGTGATCTTGGTGTAATAGTTCATAAAATGTGTACAAAATGAATAACTAGGAAGGTGAGTAGAAAATGTTGGACCACATTACTATCATCTTCCCAAACCCTCTCCTACATATGTAATTGCCGATTATACATGCTTCCGGGGGGCCCTTTATGCCGGTGAAGGGCTTGATTCAAAGAATTTGAGCACCCTACTCTTTCTAGATGAAACTTAATTACTTCCCATTGCCCAGGCTTTTTTATGACCCCCCACGTTTGAGCGCTTCCTCAAGAACAAAGTAATAAAAATTTTTATCACCATTTTAAGGGGCCCCGTCAGTATGTGTCATAGGCACTCTGTCATACTAGACATTATCATAATAGACACTACATGATGAAAACCACCATGATATACACCACCATGATAGATGCACCATGATAGACACCATGCTTGAGACAGGAAAAAGCGTAACGAAAAAACGAGGCAGGAGTAAAAACTGAATGAGAACGATGAAACATTTACAAATCTGTGCAAAAACTGCAGCTATTTTCTTCAGTGGCACCGTCGCAGCTAAATTTTCCAAGGTTTTGACTCGGGGGGGGCCATCAGTCTTATTACACAGCTGTCAGTACAATGTTAATACAAGGCTGTCAGTACAGTAATATTACACAGCTGTCAGTAGCCTTATTACACAGCTCTCAGTAGGTGTTATTACACAGCTGTCAATACAGTACTATTACACAGCTGTCAGTACAATATTAATACACAAAAATCAGTACAGTGTTATTACACAGATGTCAGTAGTCTTATTACACAACTGTCAGTAGTCTTATTACCAAATGTCAGTAGTCTCATTAAACGCTGTCAGTACAACAGTCTTATTACACAGCTGTTAGTACAACAGTCATATTACACAGCTGTCAGTACAACAGTCATCTTACACAGCTGTTAGTACAATTTTTCATTACACAGCTGTTAGTAGAGTGTATTACAGCTGTCAATACAGTTATATTACACAGCTGTCAATACAGTTTATTACAGCTGTCAATACGGAATATTAAAAGGTGTCAATCAGTTTTTATTACACTGATAGTACAATTTTTTTGCATCCAGTTTTGCACAGTGAGGAAAAACTTTGCAGCTTTACATGCTGCAAAGCCAACAATGATTTTTGTTTTATTTATATAAGGATCCCCTGTTTTTTGGCGCTTCTATTTGATTATAATAATAATAATATATAAGGATCCCGGAAGTGGGGGAAAAAATGTAGAATAAGAACACAGAGGTGTAGCAAAACTGTGCAACAAATATTTGCAGTAAAATAGACCATGCAAACATGACAGTGTAGTATATGTAAGACAGGATAAACTATGTTAATAGCAGTAAGTAGTGGCGGCATAGAAAATAACGAGTGGGGTTTTAGCACAGACGAAAATAAACGATAGCGTAGGTAGACTAAAGTGAACCGTTCCAAAGTAACGAAATAGACCAGAGCTGACAGTGTCAAAGTAACATGGAGGTAGCCCAATGTTAACAGTTCCAAAATATTTAGGAAAGCAGTACAAATTGACCCAGTTTTAAGATGTTGTGGAGCCATAGAGCGAGTTATGTGATCAAGACTCTCAGGGGTTTCCCCTGAGGTAAATTAACAAGCGGCAGCACCAGCAACCCCAAACAGCTCTACCACCACCACCACCACCATCCCATTCACAGAAACAGCCCAGCCCCAAACGCTCTCCACTACCATCACCATCACTATCAGCACCCACAGAAACAGACCAGCACCAGCAGCTCTCCACTACCATCACCATCACTATCAGCACCCACAGAAACAGCACCAGCACCAGGCTCTACCACCATCACCATCATAGCAGCACCCCACAGAAACAGCACCAGCACAAGCAGCTCTACCAACACCATTGCACAGCAGCAGCAGCAGCAAGCTGCCCTTATAACTATAGAAGAGTTTACATAGCAAAAACACTGAAATCGATCCTTCTTCCCAGTCTGTAGCCTTTTTATTTTGGGAGTGGGGAAAGAAGATGCTTCCCACAAAGGCAAGTATGTTTGATGAACTGGTTGCTTGAATAGGAAAAAGAGGCCCTGTGGAGGGATGACTGTGCTCCGCTGGGAGTGGAGTGTTTACGCTGGTTCTGCGCGAGCCAGGGCCCTTTTTCTCAGGAGCCTCGTATGACCAGATTTTCTCTTTAGTACTAGACGCGGATGTTGCAAAAAAGGGTGAGCTCTCATTCCCATTCTTAAACTGACTGTCACCCCTTTTCCCTACACTCATCCTCATCCCTACGTTGACCGTCACTCATTCTCATACCTCAATCCCTCTCCATAGTTAGACTTTTTCCCTTCAGTCATCTTACAGTCACAACTGTACAGTATCATCCTACTGTCTATCTGGGCTGTGATTATAAACCATACAGTTACACACCCTTATTAGGTTTTAAAATTTAAAAACTCACTTCTGATAGTGTTCCAGTTGGCTTCTAGTTAATCTGCAGCCATCCCTTATCATTGTACTTCTATATTAGGTCTACAACAGCATTCTCAGTCTTGCTTTCTTGCATAAATTAATGAATTCCCCCCCCCCTCTGCTTCCCTGACAGGTCATCCCGAGACCTCGTTATAGTAATCATTTGATCAATGAGACGTTTCTCCTCAGATAAGCTGTAAAAAAATTTTTCCCCGTCCATGTTAAATCACTTCATAGATCTCAAATCGCATTTTGGGCAAATATTTCATATATTTTATGATCAATTGAATTTTAGAAAGGATGTAAATGTAAATATAGCCCCTGTTTTAATTAACATCATTAGATACAGGATATATATTTTACCCAAACACTGAATCTTTCAGCAGGTACTGGAGTTTCTTACACATGATATACATTTTAAAAGGGACTAGAATTTTTTTTAAAACATTTTATCCTGTATGCAACCCAAAAATCTGCTAACACTCAGAATTTTTTTTACTGCTAGTTTTGGGAGGGCAGCAGTCAGCTAGGCGGCACCCATCGACATTGAATAAATCGCGGCAGTTTGAGCTTATATTACCGTGTGAACAAAAAGGGATATTGAAAAGTTAGCTAGAAATGTTGGGCAAAATAATAAAGTTCAATCTGTAAGGATTTATGTAAAACATTCTGGCTAGTTTTAAATAAAAATAAAATTGATAAATTTAAATATGTATATTGCAGAGGCTGTTTTTGTACTACTTTTTTTTTTTTTATTTTTTAAAAAAAGAAATGAAGCATTTTAAAAAAAAGGGCCCCAAAAGCTAGAGCTCCACCATTCCTAAATTTTATGGATGATGATTACTGTGGGAAATTATGGGGGGCAAGGTTCAGAGGTACATTCCTGAAATTCATCCATATAATTTGGGGGGCACCCAAATAAGCAACAATTTTTGTACTTACCAATGTTAGTTGTACGTCCCGAGCCAGGTGGGATTTTAGAGACACTAGGCTGCACCATGCCTCTCCTCCCAGACCCACACACCCACCCCCCACAAAGTCCGGGGCCCATCAAATATTACAACATAAAATTAATACCAATAATGCTGGTAAATTACAAAATATTAGTGGACTGTATGATGGTTTGTGACTTTAAAAGAAAGGGGGGGGGATCTGTTGAATATGCGTATTTACAAAAATATATGTATATTATATAATGAGCACTCACCATTTTTTTACTGGATCATAATTATTATTTTTGGGGAAAAAAACCTTAACGCTACTACTACAGCTAAAAATTTACGATGACCAATGCAAAAATATTTTTACATTATGGGTAAGTGTCCTTAAAAGTTATTTCTGGAATCAGTGTCCTCTATTTTCCGTTGTTGTTGCCGAATTGTAAAAGGGTTTTCCCTACTATTTATCCCTTCTTAAGCAGGAACGTGTCAGCAATTTCTAAATTACGGATTGAAGCCGATATACACCAACTGACCTTCGAGGACGCCTGATTACATTGCACAATTCAGACCAGTGTTCACACATTAAATTCATTACTTCAGGCGTCTTCCTGTCCGCATCACTCAGCAGTTGTTCTGCCTTCCTCCCCCTCACTCGGGGCTTTCTCGAAAGGGTCAAATCAACCTCCACATTTTATTACACAATTATTGGCAGTGATAAACTGCCTCAGGGGTACATCAGGGGATTACCAGCAAGCCCCTGGCTGTCTTCAAGCAGGCACTGGACAAGCACCTAAAGTGGTACCTGACCAGCCAGGCTGTGGATTACATTGGACTGCGTGCGGCCAGCAGTAACAGCCTGGTTGATCAGGCTCCTGATCCAACATGAGGGCTGGTCACAGACCAGGCCGCAGAAACGTTGACCTGGAACTCTCTCCAGGTATCCAGGTTCAAATTTTTACATGCTGAATTTGGGAAAATCAAAATTTTCTAATTACTTTGCGTTGTAAGAGCTGTAATTCACCCCACTATATGGTTGTATGGTGATATCACAAGGATTTTATCATTATTGTATACTGTATATGAAAATCCGCCAAACCCATATGGGTCATATAGCGCAGATGTGGTATAAATTGTAAGAAAATGTGGTAGCGAAGTCGAGGATTTGTGAAAGTGTAAATTTAACATCACAGTTGGTACAGTATGTAAGTCGTAGGCCAAGTCAGCATCAAAATTAGGGCTTTCAGGATGGCAGTAATGTGCATTATTATTATTATTATTATTATTATTATTATTATTATTATTAGTAGTGTATCATCATCATCATCATCTACTTTAAACAGTTGCCCACTTATGTTGGAGTATCCAGATTATTTTGGGAATGGGAACATCAATTTCAGAAGCATGCATTTCCTAAAATAATTAATACCGCAATAGATAAAGCGTCAAAAAATTATTAGAAAACCGATTTTGAATGCTTGAATTGTTTACTGGATTCGAGAGGTCTGACCCAAATTGAGAAAAGTGTATTTTGTGGTATTGTGGAGGAGGGAGTTGAAAATTTACTCTAGGTAAAAACTACTGTTTTCCATCAGTTGTGAGGCTGGAGTGTGGCCTAGTCTGTGTCTGAAACTTGGAGGTGAGTGTCGCTAGTCCTGCCCTGGCTCCAAGTATATTTGAAAACTGACAAAGAGTGATCCATAGTCGAGGAACTTTGATCGTAAATCAGAAATATTTACTTAAGAAACAAGAAAATTATTCCAGAAGCTTGTGAGCATCATGAAAAGAATAGCACAGAGCTCAACTCCAGTGTTGTGGTGATATGCAGGGCCCAGCAGCTGAACCTCAGCCTTCACTGTTAAGTGGTGATATGCGGGGCCCAACAGCTGAACCTCAGCTACCATAAGGTTTGGTAAAATTGGGTGGGAGGAGTTCGGGGTAAACTCTAGAGTGGAGAGGCTTGTTTACTTCCAACTTTACCTATCCCTTTCCCTGTGCTCTCAGTTCATTTGTACTTTCTCCGTCATCCTTCATTACCACTTCTTCCATATTACCATACCCATGTTGGAAAAAATATGACTGTCAGTGATGGTGTTATAATAACCACTGTTTTGGAGCATTTTGAGAATGTGGGCACCATAACCAGTGAAGTTACTAATTGTGCCATCATGGTGTAGTGTGACACAATTTGATGGTGTTTATTCTACTGAGGGAGGGATGTTGTGGTACTATCAGGTTGGAAGTACACTAGTACTACTCGGACTGTCAGCGACTCGCCCTCAAACACGTATATCGTCACACAAAATACTCGTTGTGAAGAAGAAACAGTGTCAGGAAGGGGTTTAGTGTAATATCTTTATTATGCACCATACCCATCCCGTGAGCGGTAGTCAAAAAGATTTCAAGAGGCACATAATGGGCCCAGAACTGAATCCCTAAGTTACGGTAGTACTGAATTATTTACAATAGTTCATCCCCAATTGTAATGAGTTGTTTATACAGACATGAATTTAGTCATAAAAAGTTATGCATAGCTCATATGCTGTTATTAATTTAGGCAAGTTTAGGTGGTTATGAGTTATTTACAATAGAGCGAAAGTCAGGGTATCTTTCCTGTGGATAATATATTTTCACATTTCTTGAATATTTGTAAGCGAGTTAACTCTAAATTCGTTAATTTTTTCGCAATGCAGCACGGCCAGTGCTGGGTGTGACCACAGTTCCTCTGGCAAAGTTTACATTACTCTATGTTTGCTACCAGCTGGTGGGGCAGACAACCAGAAGTACAGCACCTGTAGCCTTGGGAATTCGGGCAATGATGACATCCAAGAGTCTGCTGACTTTGCTGGATTTGCCATAGACAAAACCAACAAAATGATAAATTGATTGTTGATTGGTGTCAGGCTCCTCCCTCTGTCTTAGGCGTGAAACTATTTAAATGTTTTCGTACTGTTCTCAAATTACTAGCTGACATTCATGATTTGTAAACTCTACAGTTTTACCATATCTATGTCTGGTTTCCGATACAAACATTTTATAATTTACGCTCTTTGAGTTCAATTACATTGTGAATGTAGATGATAATCACCTAGAATTAGGGTGTCAGCTTTAGATATATAGACGCATTTAAGTGCAAGGCGTCTAGTAAAGCCAGTTGTTGATGCATGTTCTGATTTCTATTTATTATACAAACAGTATATTAAGGAAATAACAAGTGAGAAGGCAACACACCATCATAGACTTAGCATTTACTAGAAAAGATTTTTCAGTACAAAGCATAATTCACTTGAAAAGAGTGGTCATGTTCTACTGAAAATTACATACACTGTTTAAATATGGCTGTATGGATGAAAAAAACTACAAATAGAAGCAATTAGATTATACAAAAGGACAAATATAATTATTTAAGATGGCATTTAGCAGTACATGGAATATACTAATTATAGAGACAGAAGTTATGTAGAGTAAGATAGTATTTAACAGTAATAATGGAAAATATATAATTAAAAAGAGAGGCAAAAGTTATACAAAGAATAAGACAGTATTTAGCAGTAGTACATGGAATGTATGTAATTACAAGAGACAGAAGTTATACAAAGTTTTTATAGCATTTATACAAATGTAATTAAACAGTTTATTCCTAAAAATGGAATTAAAGTTTGATTTCCTATAAATGGAATTAAAAGTTCCTAAAAAATGGAATTAAACAGTTTGTTCCTAAAAATGGAATTAAGCTGTTTGTTCCTAAAAATGGAATTAAACAGTTTGTATTCCTAATATAAAGAGTGTACAGTGAAATAGACAGAGGTTTAGACAGAGACAGAAAAACAGAGACAGACAAAATATAGGTTAATTACAGTAAGGATAGGACAAATATACCTGTAAAAGACTCAATATTTCCTGTACTTGTCTAGGACAGCCAACCTCAAGTGTCATGGTGACCTCAATTTCCACCATGTGTGTGTGTGTGCTAGAGTGTAGGACAAGTGTGCCAGTGTAGAACAAGTGTGTCAATGTGTATAACAAGTGTCAATGTGTAGAACAAGTGTGTCAATGTGTAGAACAAGTGTGTCAGGGTGTGAACAAAATTGTGCAGTGTAGAACAAGTGTGCCAGTGTGAGCAACAATGGACAAGTTATTACTCTGGAAAGATGGTGGGTTGATGGTATTAATATCAGAACACTAGGTTTGAGTCTTCTGCATAACTGCAAATATGACATTCACTACGCTAAGTCGTGAAGGGTGAGTCTGTAACTTTTTGGATACTAGCAAAGCAAAGATATCATCTGCATAGCAATTAACAGCTTTTATCATCTTGTGTAAACGCTTCTGCAGATGATAAAGAGCTGTTAATTCTGCTCTGGGATATTTAATTTTTGCTAGTATCAAAGTTACAGACTCAATTCACTTCACGACAACTTGCAGTGAATGTCATATTCCATATAGTATACAACAGACAAGGGATTATATGTGAACGCATTTCACTTTTTAAATTTACTAGAAAAGTAGTTTCAAAATATCATAGTGAGTCAACAGTTCAATGTTACAAAATTTTATTTCTTGCACTTAGATTTTCATTGGTCATGAATGCCGATTTTTCCATATTTGAATTTGGAAATTTGTTTGCCGATTGCTAGATGCAAACAAGCCAATAAGTTATTGGTAAAAAGTGTGTATCTTATTGCATATTATGTACTGGATCTCGCTAGCATTATGCCTGGCATGATGTGAATCTCTAAGGGAGTTGTATGTCATCTATGGAGACCAGTGTACAAACTCCTTTCTACCCTAATAAAAAAATTACTATGGAAACAATATTCATAGGAAGGGTGCTGGAGGTACCTGACTTGACTGGGTACTAGGGGGAATGGGAGAGGGTAGGCACATTAAAAACTCTGATCCTTGCACCACCCGTTTCCCTCATCCCACCCTTCATCACCCCTTTCCCTGTACCCGTTCCCCCTTCCTACAGTCCTTCCACTACCCGTCCCCTCAACCCACCCTCCATCACCCCCTTTCTCCCATTCCCCTCTACCATCCTTTTCTCCCTTCCCCACTATCCACCTTCCTCTCCTTTCTCCACCCATCCATTCTCCTGCTTCCATGTAAACGTCCCTTCCCTCCCGCCCCCATAATTCCTGCACCTAGTGAATGATGACCTCCCTTTCCATATATGGGAGGTGCTGGAAGGCCAGGTTGTCGTGTACCTTCCCAGGAATCAGTGATATGAATGAGTTAATGTTTTGATATACACCAATACGCTGCACATAGACACATAAATGGCACCGGGCCACTGGTAACATGATAATTGAATAAGCATCGTTGGGATGCTAGCTCTATTCATTTTATGATTTTTTTTTTGCAGGGCGAGAAAATAGCGTGCTGGCAGAGCTTTCATTTTCTCAAGAGTACATTAATAACGTCTTACTTTTGGGTGAAACATAGACACAGGACTTTCTTGCGTGATAGATGCTGATCTCCAGGTATTCGCCTTGTAATTTTCTCTCAGGTCAATGAAATTTTGTTGATTTTTTGTGCGTGTTATTGTCCTCCAGGATGCTTGTAGGCAACCCACTCATGGTCGACTTTTTAGAAATTGTGATCTAGTTAAATTAATATACTCCACTGTTTATATGGTCATTGTTATAAGACAGAATCTAAACAAAATGTGGTGCGACTGCATGAGGTATTTTGATGTAGTTAAAAGAAATTATGGATGTTAGCGAATCACTAGCAATTAAGTCGTCAGATTTTCACATACACGTTTGACAAAGGTGCAGTAAACAAATCTGTTGTTAGAAAGCCCAGGATATTGTGTGCATTGCACTGAATCCTGGGACTGTCAGTTAAGATGCGCCCTGATCCTGAGCCTGGGCACCAGGACCATAGTGCTGGAAGTTTATAACACTGGCTGGCTGCATCTTGACACCTCACTTGGGGTAGAGCAGACATTTATAGTGACGACTTTCCGCACTATGGTACAGTTGTATCATGATAATTCTCCGGAGGAGAATAATGTGACTTGATAATTCAGAGGGAGAATTATCATAATTGTAAATAGTATTTGCTTTGCACTAAGTGCCTGTCCCTCTTGCTGTGGGCGACGCTCGTCATCGGAACAACTTATATGCTATAACTCACATACCTGGTAGGCTGAGGGTGCTGCCTGACGTAAGTGTCAAGAACTGCTATCATGATACCCTCAGACACGCTTTATCTGCTTCCTGTGTGTACTAAAAATATATATAGCCTTCACTCACACATTCTTTCCCAATATTAACTTCATGGTAAGTATCAAGTGAATCTTTCGAAAAAAGTGGATTAGCTTAGTTTTTGTTTCTATTCCAAATGTAGAGCTTGACCAAAAATAATCATTATGCAATTGAACATTGTTGTTCTGGAGGTGCAGCAGCAGCTGCACCATCCAGGAGCAACAGGTGCTGGAATTAGTGAGATGGTACGAAATGTCTCCTCGCTCTTATGCATAGAATATTTATCACATTGAGACTTGAGAGGCATCCATGCCTCAGTGTGTCTCTCTCAGTGTATATTAGTTGAAAGTTTAATTTTTCCTAATTTAGGCATAAAATTATTCTTGACTGGTGGTGAGTGAGTGATGCATAGAGTGTACTCTATGCATCACTCACAAAAATAAATTCACATGGCATGCCGATAATTATGACGAAAAGACTCGTTACAGAAAAGCTTTATAAGTAATTTGATCTTTTACAAGTCGTGATTTAATGAAGCTCTACCGCGAAACGTTGCCCCAGTGTTAGCTTATTCTGAAACAAGTCATTTCGTCACTCCCAAAGATACTAGTTTTTGTTAGGACTAAAGCATGTTTAATAATGATGAAGCGTAACTATGAAGTTTTGTACCAATTTTTTATAATATAGGCGTGGCGACCTTCCTTCTTTGTGGATCTTAATGGTGTGACTGGTAGTGTATGCGTGGTGGATGTAATATTGGTGATGGTGATAGTTGCATGATAGTGGTCGCGTGGGGATTTTGGTCTCGTCTTGGTATTAGTAATGTGTTTGATGGTAGTAGTAGCTGTATAGGAAGATGTATAGTAGGTGTTGTGTGGTGTTGGTGGTGGTGATTGCAATGATTGTGCGTCTGTTAAGGAAAAGTCAATACAGCGGCTGAAAAACTTTAAACTTTAATCAATGACAATGAGCAAGAAAATGGTTAGAAAGTCCGGAAGACAGGTGAGGGTGGCTGTTCAATTCCGGCATGCGACTGAAATTCTCAAAACATTAAAGCGAGCGATATTTAGTAAAGATGTGATGGACGGAGAGCGTGCGAAGGCCTGAAGGGCTGTTAGGTACAAAAACAAACATTATATTAAATGCTTGATCGAATAAAATGCCCCGAGGACAGGGTGCCCAGAGACGGTAGTGGTGTACTCAGTGTTACTATGCTAATTGTTTATTTTGGTGTGAGTGGAGTTGACTTTGCTAGCCCCTCTCTGGCACCCATACTCAGTTTTCACAAACACAGACCTTCTCAGTTTCACGGTGAAAGTAAGTTATTTAGGCACAGGTACACGTAAGCACAATTATCATACATAGTAACATATGTGTAAATGACCTAGAGATAGCAAAAAGTCAAGTTGACGTATTCGTTTGAGTATTACGTTCAAAGAATGCTAAGAAACACATCACTAATCTCTTGTTTAAATGGTTTCAAAATGGCCCTAGAAGAAATCTCTGCTGTCAGTCTTTCAAACCTTGCATGGTAACGTGTGTAAACACAGAGTAGACTTGTGAGAACTTTGTTAAGTTAGTCATATGAATTAACAACCACTCTGACTGCTGCTGAAACTCTTGCCATCCTCATGGTAATAAAATTAATTTATGATAATGAACTTGGTTTACCTTAGATTGTGATTACATGCTTGATCAAGGTACTGGTTTACAAAATAATTTGCTCATTAGAGAAGTCTCATATTAATATTTAAAGCCATAGAAAAAGGAGTTACTATACAGTGTTTGTAGATCGCATCTCACATGGCTTATTTCTACATAATAACAGTGATTAAGTATTTAACAAAATTACCCTTAAGGGTGGTGCTTTGGCCTATATTTAAGCATTACAAATGAATTTGAATGTCTTAATGCAGTTAGAAGTTTCTTAATTCTGTAACATACTATATAGTAACACTAATATAAACATACACTTTTAAAGACAATTTCATTTATAAATAGATTGACGAATTTATGGCAAATTGGTTGGATGAAAATACATTTGCCGTTTTGCGTAAAATCACACACTTATCAAATTAAACGTAAGGTATGTGTTGAACTGAAGTAAACAGACTGCACCAGTGTCTAAGGGATGAACGCCCGGCAGCAGCCTAATGATTAACGGATAACAAATAGACATTGACGGCTACATGTTACCACGGTTACCAGGTTCCGTGTCACAGCACCGGAAAGTGTGTTAGCCAAGTGACATTGGTTGGCAGTAGAACGGCAGCAAGTTGTTAGTTACGACAGAGTGATGTCCTGGCGATAGCTGTATCTATATTAAGGGACTTCAGAACTCATCCAATTAAGTGGGGGAAGAATCATTTCTCCTCTACTGTCTTTTCAGTCGAATTTGAACAAAGTAAGTGTTTCGAGGAATCTGACATAAAAACCTGAAGAAAAGTGCTGTGGCGATTTAAAAAGGAGGTTTAAAGCAGTTGCCTTTACGGCAACAACATCTGGGAAGGGAGGGCCTTTCAGTATTTTTAGCGTAGATCTAAAGCTGGATACTAACAAATAACAAGCCAAGTCCCAGCGTCAGTTGAGACCGAATTTCACTCAATGAGACTACATGTAAACCAATAATTAAGTTTAACCCAACTAGCTCAGACTTGCACCTGAGCAGTCTTACCTAGTACCCAAGACAAGGCATAGGCGCATCTCTGGATGCTGAAAAGTAGCAATAATAATAATAATAATAATAATAATAATAATGCAAGGTGAGTGTTACTGCCTCTCCATCAGACATAGGACGCCGTTTGGTGGGTAGACGGGCCAAGAACCTCACCTATGTTTACCTCGTGCAATATTAAGATATACACACAAGCTCAGGAGTACCCGCCAGTTGCTGAGCACTTAAGCAACACTATATGACGCTCACATAACCCACGTCCTCAAGCCACTCTGTAAACACTATTCCCGTCTTACAGTCACCTCGGTCAACAAAGTATGCTGCCAATGACTATAGTAGCGTTAGTAGTATAGTAGCTCTAGACAGTATCCTCCCTACCTTAATAGTAACTCCAGCTCTGCTAGAACGAATCCTTTGAAGTTCTCGTAACTGGTGAACCCTTCCCAAGTAATAGTAACCAACTCTACTGGAACGAAACCTTCGATTGCTCCACTCTAGCTGGTGAAACCTTTGTGAAATGCTTGACGATATCCTCATTGTTTAACTGAACCTATCTCTCAGGCTGACAGATTTCAATCTTTGATGTAAGAAACCTCCTGCGTGATGAAATATGAAAGAAAAACATAGCTGGCTTTATTGCCACTATGTAACAATCACATATAGTAGAGTAGCAGCACACTGTTGATGTATCAATTCTGTTGAGCTTTTATATTGTACTTTCGACTTGTATCTCATTTTCATAAATCGAATCCAACGTTGCATGAGCCACCATCCACATTTCACCTGCTACACCTGAGGACCTGACATATTTTCCATACGTTGTACTCACTCATCCTCCCACATCCACATTATCCTCTTCGTCCTTCCTGGATGGGGACAGGGAAAGGCTTTCAAATGCTGACTAGCCTCATTCCTTTTATCTTCCTTGAGAGGGGTTGGTTTCAGGTGATGACCCTTACCCCCCTAACGCCCCCTCACCCCCTCGCCCCTTCATTCTCCTTGAGAGAGATTGGGAGCTCAAGTATTGACCTCACCCCTGCACTATCTCTTCATCTTTCATCCTTTGAGGATGGAGAGGGAGGGAAGTGATGAACACAATCAAGTGATATTAACAACCACGCAGTGTTTCAAATAAGAGGGGTGCCAAAATACTTGGTGTGTGAGCCAGTACGTGGCATGAGTCGTGTCTTGTGGCTGACCTTAAGACAGCGATGGCCATAGTTGCCCGTGTGCTCATGACGGTACGTACCTACGTACTTAGTTGTATTTGCAAGGATCGAGTCATAGCTTCTGGCCATGTCTCAGCTTCATCTTACCTGGAGGACGTTACCTTGTCGATCGGTTTTTTCTGTCTTGTCCGAGGTGCGGTAAAACTGCTCTTGAAACTGTGTAAGGTTTTTACTATCACTTTTCATCCCAAAGTTCTAATTAATTACCTTTTGAAACTAATAAAGAATTTCTTTGTTCTTATGGTTAATTTTTGGTTTTATGCCCCCCTTTTCCCCTCTCCCCCTATCACCCACCCCGTCCCGCCCCCCCTTTCCCGTCGCCCATTTGTTTATAAAAATTTTTATTACTGCTTGATCAGTTTTAAAACCCCCTTCTTTCCCCTTTCTTCCGTCTTTTTCCCCTTTTAGAAAATTTTACCTGATCAGTAGTTTTGCATTGGCTCTTTTACCCCTGTGCTATTTCTCGGTCTCCTGTTGGCCTTCTGGGCTCTTTTTTTTATTTTTTGGGGGGTTTTTAAAACATTGCTTGTTAACTTATCTCGTAGGATACCTTTTTTTATTCATTAAACTCTTCAGCGTTTAAGTTTTCAGCCCTCAAAAAAATGGTTTATAACATTCGTACCCCTTTTTCATAATTTTTCTCCCTGTCTCTTCTCGCTTTTAGCTCATCAGTTTTTCATAACGTTTGATCTGTCTACCCCCCTTTTTCTCTACCCTCTCTAATCTTTTTTTAATATACTTTATGATTTCTTTTAAACTCGATTGATTCTAATTGAAAAGTTAATCCTACAAATAAAGCATGCTTTTTTCCCCCTTTTTTTGTGATCTTCGTCGTATGATTTTTTGGGTTTTTTATTTAAATATTTGAATTCATGTGTTGCATTAAATTTTTAAAAAGGGAAAAAAAAAACACGTTTTTGAATAAAAAACTTTCCCCAAGGGAAAATGAATTATTTAGTTTGAAAAAAAGAGGTTGATCCTTGGCAATTATTGAATCTTTTTTCCCCAAAAGTCACAAGTTCCCCCCCAAGGTAACTGAAGTAATACACTGGGGAGTTTTTAAAAAATTTTTTGGACAGGTACATGAATGGAAGTAGGGGGGTGTAAGTAGAACCTTCCAAGCATGGGCCAGTAAGTCTTCTGCAGTGCCCTTTTTCTGGTATTTTTAATGGAAATAGATGCTTTTTTTAAAACTCAGTAACGAAAAAAACCCCCCCGTCAAGGAAGCAAAAAAAGAGAAGTGCCAGAAATTTGGAAAAGGCTATAAGGAAACAGGCCATAAACGAGAATGGGGTCAGAAACATGATAGTCTAAAAAGGGCTCATCATGTTTATTTTGGATTTAAAAAGAGTGTTGTGTTTTCCCTATGTTTTTCACCACACTCTCTGTTTTTCTTTATCATTTGAATCCTGCCAAAAAATAACATCTGATATCATTTCAGTCAGTTTTGTCTCCGTTATAGTTTGATGTCGGGGTTACCTTTGGGCTATTCATTTTTTCCCCTCATCACTCTTGTTTGATAATTCGTCTGCTTTTGGGTTTTCCCCTACCTAACTTTATTTTTTATCACTATTGGTTTGTGTTGTGTTTTGATGAAGGGCTGGAGTTGGTGTACATCCCAAGGGGATAGAAGGGGAAAAAGGAGGGTGTGGGGATGGGGGGGTTTTTGGGGTTAGTTTTGGGGACTTAGGAAGCGGGGGTTTTTTAACCTAGAGTTGGACCTGCTAGGAAATGGGCTGTGGTTGCGTCTGGGGGAGTTCCAGGGCTGGGGGCCCCCCATCCTGACACCTTGTCTGCGCTCTTCTCGGTGCCTGAAAATTTTATCACCATTTCCCCAGCTGCCCCCCCCATTACTGACATCCCCTATTCTTCCCCCCCGAATTCAATGACGATATGATCTCACGTATTTCATCCCATCTCCGCTTCCGGGGCCCCCCTTCAGCCCCTTGGGGCCCAAAAGGAAATCAGTGATCTCCCTATTTATTCCCCCCCTTGCCTTTCCCCCGATTTTATTGTCTTTTTTTTCCTTTTTGTTTTTTTTTTTTACCCCCAACCCCCCCCTCTTAAAAAAGCATCTCTTCTAGTAAATTACCATTTTTTTCCCTTTTTCCGGATCGCTCTTCTTTTTCATTTTATTTTTTTCCATATTACCCCCGCCCTCATTTTCTTTTTGGTCTCCTTTTTCCTTTCAAATTTTAAAAAGGCTCTTCTATTTTTTAGCTTCATTTACCTCTTCCTTTACTTGTTGCAGATCGCTGTTTCATCGCTCAAACTCCTCCCGTTGGTTTCATGACAACTGGTTTCGTATCTTGAAAACCCCCCCTCCACCACCTTCATTCCCTCCCCCCCTATTTTTTTTAATATTCCTCTGTTTTCCCATTGCCCTTTCACGAGAGCCAAAGAGGTACAGTGATTGTTTCCTTCCTTTTAAAGA
The DNA here is from genome assembly GCA_009830355.1 of Cherax destructor. Classification (NCBI taxonomy): domain Eukaryota; kingdom Metazoa; phylum Arthropoda; class Malacostraca; order Decapoda; family Parastacidae; genus Cherax; species Cherax destructor. The sequence goes on from WNWK01011289.1 coordinate 60,050, forward strand.
GCCAAGATGGGGGGCTCAATGTTTTTTTGCAGATGATACATGATCCATGAAAAAAGAGTATGTGCAATGTTTGTAAATTTGTACTGAAGTTCTAAAAAAGGGGGGTTTGTGCCTCTAAAAAATGTGTACCACATTTTTTGGTTTGTGTGGGGCGTGCATACGAGGGGGGGGAATCCGGGCATGGGATCACTAAAACAAGGGGGGGGCTTGCCCTTTTTCAAGGCACGACCTGACCCACTGTATGTCGGTCGGTTCTCAACGAAAAGGGTCCCCCCGAGGGCTTAGACAGGGGGGGGGCGATTAGCAACTCCTCTCACACTCACGCCCCCCCTTTTGTATAGCAGTAAATTGATACCTGGGGGGGGCGATTGTTGTAGGTCACTTTAGGACTGATCAAATGCTTTCCCCCGGCCACAATAAGTAAGATTTAATCCTCCCGGGGGCTGGTGGCGAGTTCTCGCTTCCCGGGGGGGCCCCGGGGTTTACCCCGGGGGTGGGGAAAAATTTCGACGTTTTTCCCCAAACCCTTTTTTGTTCACCTAGCGGGAAAAAGGGGCCCGGGGGTTTTTAGTCGACTGGGGGGTCGCATCCTGGGGGACAAGATTAAGGCCCCCCAAAGGAAATAAGACAGACGGGCCTCGATGACGACTGACTTTTTTGGGGGTTTTCCTGGGTCAACCCCCCGGGGGTTTAAAACCGAAGAAATCTTATTTTAACAGCAGCGGCAGTACAAACATTTCCCCAAACCCCCCATACACCTTCAAAAGGGGCCCCAAAAACCCAAAAGCCCCAAAAAAACGGCAGGCGTAAGGAAATTAAACCAATTAGCATCTCACCCCCATCACCCGGCAACCTGTTCCCCCCTCCCCCCCCAAACACCAACTCCATACCACCGGAGGGCATTTGGGGGGTCGACGTCCCCCCCGGCCCGGTTATGACCGGGGCCCCTCGGTGGATCAGGGCCTGATCAAAGAGGTGTTTCTGCTTGCAGTAGTCCAACGTACGAACCACAACCCGGCTGATCAGGCACTGACTTTAGGTATTTTTTGGGACCTTACAACCTGTTTTTATGTTCACCTAGCAAAAGGTACCTGGGTTGTTAGTCGACTGGTGTGGGTGCATCCTGGGGGGCAAGATTAAGGACCCCAAAGGGAAAAAAGAGAATTGATGACGCACTGACTTTCTTGGGTTTTCCTGGGGGCTAACCTTTCCCGGGGGGTTTAAAAAACGAAGAAAAACTTATCTTTTTCCACACGGGGTAACGTTTCCTTGTTCGTGGGGTTTTTGCCGTTCTTTTTTGTTGTTTGTGGTCGTGTTACTATATGGTCTGAGTTATTTAATAAGATGTTCACTCGTATGTAACTAGTTTGTGTGAAAAGGGAACTTTTGTGTGTACACGAAAGGCACCAGAAAGTATGTATTCGGTTATACACAGAACTGCTGTCGGGAAATTTTGCTATTGTAAGCGTCGTAGCTCAAATATTTTGGGGGAGACCTCAGTGCCGGGCCCCCGGGTCGGCCCCTCCATAGTTCTACATATTAGACATTTTTTTATTAGACCTATCTTGAGTTTTTGGAATATAAATCCTCAAGTATTTTTTTTCCCCGTTTTGCACTCAAAATTTTTTAATTCATGTCTTAAAATTAAAGTATTCTTGATGCTATGGAATGTAAACAGTGTACCTGATGGCCCACGGGCAGCCGATACGCCTTAAACAGTTCCTTGCACCCAAAATATTTGTGTTCGCCTGACAGCTTCCCCAGACGTTTGGGTGGTCATATCATTGCTTTCAGTTTTTATCCAAGGTTCGTAAGACGACCTTGTTGTTATTTCCCGGGGTGTAAAAATTCTTGTCGATGACGTTGTCCTGCTTTGTGTGTGTGTGTGTGTTTTTTTCCTTAAAGGGGGGAAGGAGAAGGGAAGATCTCTTTATCTAATGAACTGGAACTGCCCTTGGGGTAAAAAACCCCCCTTTTCCCCGTGCTGTATGAATACCCTAAGGTCAGGCCCCATTGTGATAAAAATATGGGAGAGTTGATTTCCGAGGGGGTGTGGTCAAGCTGCGCCCCGTTGACATTTGCGTCATCGTCTTTAGCAATCATCACCGACGGTATCATCAAGCCCCATATTTATAATCACTAGTTATCATAATTAAATTTATCAAAATCATCACTAGTATTATAGTCATTATCATCATTGGGTTTTTTCCCGCTATCGTTATCTGCACCATTTTGGAGTAAAGTTAGCATCGCGGAACTTTAAAAAAGACTTGAAATATTATTTGTACCTAGGTGATCCTCTCTCTATAACTGGGGATTTAACATTTTTTAAACATAACAACAAAAAAAAAAAATAAATTTGAAAGAAGAAAAAAACCTTTTTTAAATTTTTTTGTATCTGTCATCGAAAATGGAGATTTAATAAAACTTAGAAGACTCAGGTAGACAAAAAATTTTTTGGTTTTTTTTCAGCATGTTATCAGTCATAAAATGTCATTACTTGGGAAGCCCCCTTTCCATTGTTTTAGAACAAACTATAAGTAAAAAAAAAAAATTTAAGATAGCGGTTTGCATCAAAATTTCCCAAAATTTTTAAAGGCATGGAAACCTGATATTACCCCACTTAGGTTACTTGTTCCTTCCTCAATATGAATGTGGCCTAATTTTATGCAAAAATTTCCCTTTTCCACATTGTTCAACGAAAAAGGGTTTTTTGAGGCCAAAAAATGCATTCCCCCTTTTTTGTTTCGATAGGGGCTGTTTTTTTATATATTTTTATATATATATATATATATATATATATATATATATATATATATATATATATATATATATATATATAAAAAAAAAAAAAAAAAAAAAAAGAGAGAGAGAGAGAGAGAGAGAGAGAGAGAAGACGAGTCAGCAGGACTCGAAACTGCTCGGGGGTCCCCAAGATTCACAGGCAGCACTCTTTATCCACTAAGCCACAAAAAAAGGCGCTGGGGGGGAAAATTTTTTCCTCCCAGAAGGACGAGCCCCCGGGGTTTTCTGTATAAACCCTTTTTTTTACATTACATTGATATACCATGTATATATATATATATATATATATATATATATATATATATATATATATATATATATATATATATATATTATATATTTATATTTTTTATATATATATATATATATATATATATATATATATATATATATATATATATATATATATATATATATATATGTCGTGCCGATTAGGTAAAACGGATTTTGGCTTAAATAGCAACGCTCCCCTTTTGCCATATAACAAATTTTTAAATTTGTGTATGCAAAATTTCCCCAAAAAATCATTCTGAAATAACAAAAAAATATATTTCATTGTGTTTGTTTATTATTAAATTTATGTTAACGTATCTAAAATTTTTTTAATTTTGGGGGGGGCTAAATTAAATTGCCTTGTTGAAAAGGTTAGGTAGGTTTTCAAAGTTTCTTTTGGTACAAAATTATAAATTCTTACTTTAAAAAAAAATTTAAAAAAAAAATATCTTTAAACGTATAAGAAAAAATTTTTGAAAGGACTTAATTTTGATGAGTTTTTGCAAAATTTACCAGTTTTACCTAATCGGCACGACAAAAAAAATTTTATATATATATATATATATATATATATATATATATATATATATATATATATATATTTTTTATTTTTTTTCCCTAGCAGCCCCTATCTCAACGAACATAGGTGTATCTGCGGAGGGGGCCCGGGTGATAAACCCCGGGAAATTTATGGTCTGTGTGTCACACATCTGAAGAACAGTAAGCTAGACATGAGGGGGCAACGACATCATAAAGAGAAGTCACAATAATATAAAATACTGCTCGTTGAGGCTAGACACCAAAAAAAGGGGGGAGAATGAAATTAGCTCAGAAGCACTAAACCCCCCTATGTCCTCGGGCCAAAACACCAGCTTTACTGGGTGCTTGGTTTTTTTTAGGATTGCGTGGTCCCGTGAGGGTTTTAGCGTCATGGGTTTTTTCCCCCATGAGGCGGGGGCCAAAAACAGCATCGGTTCAACCCTTTTGGGGGGTCGAAATGTTTTTATTGATAAAAAACCCCTTGTTCCCTGGTCACAAAAAAAAATATATATATATATATATATATATATATATATATATATATATATATATATATATATATATATATAAAATTTTTTTTGGGTTTTTTTATTTTTCAGGTCAAATTACTTAGGGGTGTTTACGTTTTAGAGTTGATATGTGTCACAAAGTCAGGCAAGGTTTTATATTTGACAGACACAACTTGGGGGAATCTGTAATTCTTTTTTCATTTGAACTTTAATTATTTATTCTCATTTTGTATTTTAAACCCCTTTTTTAAAATCATTTTCAAAAAAAATTAATGCTCGTAGGTATTCCTAATAAATTTTCTTCAATTATCCCCCCTTTGGGGAATTAGTATATAAAAAAATTTGGGGTTTTTTTTCAAGAAAACAGAAAAAAAAAATTTGATCAAGGGTAAAAGTCTTTTGGGGGTTTTTTTGTTTGAAATCACCTGTCTTGACTGCAGCACTGTAGAGTGACTGTCACATGTAGAGTGATTGTCATTACGAGAGTGACTTTCTTACTGTAAAAAACTGTCATTACTGTAGAGTGATTGTCAGCTTACTGTAGAGGATTCACTTTTAGAGTGACTGTCACACTGTAGAGTGATTGTCAGCTTACTGTGGGAGGCAACACGAAGTGACTATCACACTGTAGAGGATTGTCAGCTTTCTGTAGAGTGAATGTCAGCTTTTAGAGTGAATGTCACATGTAGAGTGACTGTCAGCTTTCTGTAAGTGATTGTCAGCTTTCTGTAGAGGCTGTCAGCTTTTGAAGTGATTGTCGCTTACTGTGAGTGACCAGCCACTGGAAAAGACTGTCAGCTTATAGAGTGATTGTCAGCTTACTGTAGAATGTGTCAGCTTACTGTAGAGTGACTTCAGCTTTCTGAGTGTGAGTTCAGCTTACTGTAGAGTGTTTCGCACTGAGAGTGAGTGTCAACTGAGAGTGACTGTCAGCTTTCTGTAGAGTGACTGTCAGCATGTAGAGGACTTCAGCTTACTGTAGAGTGATGTCAGCTTACTGTAGATATTTTCAAAGGGTTTTGTAGAGTGATTTTCAGCTTACTTTTTTGGAGTATTCAGCTTACTGTAGAGTGACTGTCAGCTTACTGTAGAGGCTGTCAGCTTACTGGAAATGACTTTAGGTTACTGAAATGATTGTCAAAAGTACTGCAGTA
>WNWK01011290.1:0-30000 GCA_009830355.1 Cherax destructor
CATCACTGTTATTCTCACCCCACTGCTACACTACACCTCTGCTACTCTACCCCACTGCTACACTACACCACTGCTACACTACATCACTGCTTCACTACACCACTGCTTCAATACACTACTGCTACACTACACCACTGATACACTTTTCCACTGGTACACTACAATCCTGTGACACTACACCACTGCTACACTACACCACTGCTACAGTTCACCACTGCTACACTACACCACTGCACCTCTAGACCACTGATACACTACATCACTGCTTCACTACACACCTGCTACACTATACCACTGCTACACTTCACCACTGCTACAGTACACCACTGTAACACTACAACTCTGTCACACTATACCACTGCTACACTGCACTTCTGGTACACTATACCACTGCAGCAGTACAACCATATCGCACTACACCACTGTTACACTAAACCACTACACCACTGATACATTACGCCACTGCTTCACTACACTATTGCTACACTACACCACTGCTACACTACATCACTGCAACACTACACAACTGATACACTAAACAACTGGTACACTATACCACTGCAACACTGCAACCATGTCACACTACACCACGGTTACACTACACCACTGCACCACTACACCACTGATACACTACGCAACTGCTTCACTACACCATTGCTACACTACACAACTGCTACACTACACCACTGATACACTACACCACTGCTACACTACACCACTGCTGCACTACATCACTGCTACACTACACCACTGCTACACTACATCACTGCTACACTACACCATTGCTACACTACTCAACTGCTACACTAGACTACTGCTACACTACACCACTGCTACACTACACCACTGATATACTACACCACTGCTACACTACACCACTGCTTCACTACATCACTGCTAGACTACACCACTGCTACACTACACCACTACTACACTACACCACTGCTACACTACACCACTGCTACTCTACACCACCGCTAAACTTCACCACTGCTTTATTACACCACTTTTACACTACACCACTGCTTCACAACACCACAGCTTCACTACACCACTGCTACACTAATCAACTGCTACACTACAATACTGCTTCACTACACAACTGCTTCACTACACCACTGCTACACTACACCAATGCCACACTTCGCCACAGCTATACTACACCAATGTCACTATACAATTGATGCACTACCCCATTGCAACTCTACAACCCTGTCACACTACACCACTGCTATGCTACACCACTGCTATACTTCACCACTGCTACACTACATCACTTTTACACTTCACCACTGAAACACTACTCCACTGCTACACTACATCACTGTTACTCTACACCACTGCTACACTACACCACTGTTACACTACTCCACTGCAACTCTACACCACTGATACACTACTACACTACACCACTCCTAAACTACATTACTGATACACAACACCACTGCAACATTACACCACTGATACACTTCACCACTGCAACACTACTCCACTTCTACACTACATCACTGTTACTCTACACCACTGCTACACTACACCACTGTTACACTACTCTACTGCAACACTACACCACTGATACATTACTACACTACACCACTCCTAAACTTCATCACTGAAACACAACACCACTGCAACACTACACCACTGATACACTTCACCACTGCTACACTGCACCACTTTTACAGTACATCACTGTTACACAACACCACTGATACACTTCACCACTTCCGCACATTATGACTGTTACAATACATCACTGCCACACTAGAACACCCTCTCTCTACATCACTGCACCACTATTCCACTGATACACTACACTAGTGCTATACTACAACACTGCACCACTACACCACTGCTACTCTAAACCACTGTTTCACTACACCACTGCTACACTAAACCACTGCTTCGATATACCACTGCACCACTACACCACTGATACACTACACCACTGCACCACAACACCACTGCTATACTACACAACTGATACACTACACCACTGCACCACTACACCACTGCAACACTACACCACTGCTACACTACTCCACTGCTACACTACATCACTGTTACTCTACATCACTGCTACACTACACGACTGCTACACTACATCACTTTTACACTTCACCACTGCAACACTACACCACTGATACACTTCACCACTGCTACAGTACTCCACTGCAACAGTACACCACTGATATACTACTACACTACACCACTTCTAAACTACATCACTGATACACTACACCACTGCTACTCTACACCACTGCTACACTACATCACTGTTACACTACACCACTGCAGCACTTCACCACTGATACACTACACCACAGCTACACTACTCAACTGGTACACTGCATCAATGTTATTCTACCCCACTGCTACACTACACCTCTGCTACTCTACCCCACTGCTACACTACACATCTGCTACTCTACACCACTGCTACACTATATCACTGTTACACTACACCAATGCTACACTACACCTCTGCTACACTATGCCCCTGCTACACTACACTGCTACACTATACCACTGCTACACTTCACCACTGCTACACTGCCTTACTGTTACAGTACACCACTGTTACACTACACCACTGATACACAACACCACTGATACATTACACCACTTTCGCACATCATGACTGTTACACTACATCACTGCCACACTAGAACACTCACTCTACATCATTGCAGCACAACATCTCTGCTACACTTCACTGCCACATTACTCCACTGCTACAATGATTCCACTACCACAGTTACACCACTTTAACTACTACCATCGTCACCATCACCACCATCCCATCCACCATGTCCCTAACATCTCTACAAACACTAAGACCATCACAATCACCACAACCAATTGTTGGTAGACTTAAATGATGACTTAAGTGGTAGTGATGCTGGTTACCAACATCACTACCACTTAAGTCACAATTAGGGATTCTTTGATTATCGAGTACTCACTCTTTATTGGTGTAATATTCTTTTTTTTCTTTCTGTGTAGAATATATATATTTTAAAAGCTGCATTGAATGTATGTATATCACATAACTGAGAAGAGACTGAAAAATTGGAGGTGAAAAAGGTAGAGAGAAAGAAAGAGAGAGAGAGAGAGAGAGAGAGAGAGAGAGAGAGAGAGAGAGAGAGAGAGAGAGAGAGAGAGAGAGAGAGAGAGAGAGAGAGAGAGAGAGAGAGAGAGAGAGAGAGAGAGAGAGAGAGAGAGACTAAATTCCGCTTGTCATGTAATATTTATAAGTGTTTCATCTGATAACTTAATAATAATACAACTTCTGAGCGTAATCATGTTTAACGTGCTAATGTGTTTTAATATATTGATCTTATTGGTCTCTTTGAAAGGCTTGAATTACAAATTGTATATGTGTCATAATTTACTATTTTTATTGAAGAAATATGAATATTAGTTTCGACATGATGACTTGTGAATGCTTCTTTTCACTCCCTTCAGACCATCAATGCTAATGTTTAACTACATTGTCAACCTATGTCGCACTTTGCACTATTCAAATCGCACACATCAAGGCTTAGGGGACTGGGGTCATGAAATACGGGGATACCTTCTTTGGACCGCGCAGCAGCCGAGATACAACTAGTTTGTTCATAACTCACTCAGCACACCTGTATTATCACTTGCACTTCATTTGTACCATCATATAATGTCACTTTAGGCTTCCGAGTTAATCAGTTTGATTTTCAAGCAACACAAATTGTGGGTAACACTCTGGGGTTCTTAATTACATTTGTGAGAAAGTTAGACATGAGAGTGACAGAGATTACCACTGCTAACTCCCCCGTGACATGCAACACTCCTCAACTCCCACAGGAACTTCAAGCTGTCCTGTTAGAAACGATGGGAGGATAGAGGACGAAGGGAAGGGGGTCTTAAATGGGGTTCTGACGATTGTAGGAGTTCTTTAATGTGGAGAAATTTTTCTCCAACTAGAGGGGTCGTCGGTCCCCTTGTTGGAGAAAAATTTAATTACAGTGAAAATTTCAGGTTTGTTGTAATCTCAGCCTCCTAGAGTGCGTTACTAGACGAATAGCAGCTGAAACACTTGATAAACAACCGACGACTGTCTTCAAATCAAAGTTCACGTGGACTTGTTATTGATATCTCCCTCATAGTCCTCCTCTTTCAAAGCTCCACCTTCCATCCTGATATACTTTTTCTTTAAACTGAAGCAGACTTTTTGCACAATAACTTTCGTTTTTCATATTTTAAATAATTCCTAACAGTTTGTGCTAAATTTGGATACGTTAATGAAAAGATAACCTAAATTTACATATATTTACGTATGGTTAACCAGCAGAAACAAAACTATTTAAATAGGTGGATTTCGTCTCGCTGCTCTGAAGATACAGTAATATCATGGTTCAAATCGTTGGAAACCCATCATAATCTACTTAAGAGTGAGGATGGTGGTTCTGTGGGGCTAGAAACAAGAGATGGAACTCTCCGAGGTTTCGAAGCCGTAACTTTCATAACCTAATAAAATAAAACATGTATGATGCTCCCGTGATAGAAATAAAAATAAATACGACTTGTTTTTTTACGTGTATTATAATACGAACAGTTGTTCGTGAACTGATGTTCACAAGCAACTGCTTGTTTGTAGGGTCTTGAACATGAAATTTAACTTTTAATATTTACTTTATTTGATAACAATGAAATTTAAAATATAAAGTGCACATCAGTACATCTTAATACCATTCCAGTTGTTTTTATGTAATTCCATTAAGCTGTTTTGAAGGTATTGCAATAAAATTAGAAAAGTGAGCTTAATTCAAGCTAATGTTAGTCAGTTTATGTACTGTAGATCTCTCTAGCACACTTCCTAGTCTATGGGGAAAAACGAGCATGTTCATGGTTTGTTGTAATCGTGTGTTCCAACGCAATCCCCTATAAATCATAAATCATAATGTTTCTCTGGTTTTCCGGCAGCGTCTGGTTCTAGAAATTAGTGGGTGGCAAAGTATCCTAAATTTCCTCTTCCAAAAAGGTTATATCTTTAGTGCCGGGGAGCTGGACGAAGTATTCGAGATGTAGCTCTGAGTTGTTAGCTATGTTGTTTTACTCCCTATTGTATTTTTGTCAATGTATTTTGTCTTTAAATAAAGCATATATCAAATATAGGGGTGGTAGGAGAACATTTTCAAACAGCTTCAGGGAGAACCTTGAGTTTTCCCTGAGGCAAGTTTATTCTTTTCTCTGAGGATGAGGGTTCCCAGGACAGTTCCAGAGGTGGTACCTCCCTATATATATATATATATATATATATATATATATATATATATCAATAAAGACTGGTCATTGAAAGCTTCTGGGCCTCTTGACGACATTGAGCTTCAGATCCTGGACCTCTTGAAAGCAACAAGCTTTAGATCTTGGGGATCTTGAGGAAAAAACATCTTCATTAGGTCCTTGTCCTGTGATAGGTTTCATATTTTCATACTGTTTCACTGGGATGAGATGGATCAAAGTTAGGATATTAAATTTCAGGTTTAGGATTTTTGAAGGGAATTCTTGAGGATATCACCACAGTGCTTTATCCAGTTGAATTCACTTTCACTGCTGATACATAAATTTATCTCTTGGGCCTCTTGCGTGCATTTATTTTAAATTCCTGGGTTTCTCATGGCGTCTTAACTCTAGACTCGGTAAGACTCTAGACTCTGGTTTTTAAACTCTGGAGCATGTCTTTACTTGGTATTGACGGGCTTGAGTTCCTGCTTCAGGCGCATTTAATGTGTTGATGAAAAGTTATTGTGTCTCTTAAGAAATTTTGAGGCTAGTATAACAATACTTCATCTGCCTGACCTCAAATTATATTATTAGTTAGGGTTTATTTTCGGCTCCTGAAACTCTTGCAGGTGTTTAGGTACTGCGCTGACGCTACTTAAAGATAAATTTATAGTGATTTCTGTGACTGATTTAATTCCTTAGCTGTGTTTAACAATGAATTCAATCGACAAAGTGTGTTGAGCCTCTAAAGGGCGTTTATCTGCCGCGCTATGGGAATTTAACGTGTTAGGCAACAGTGTCTTCAGCTATGGTTAATAGGACTGTCAATGATGTTGAGTAGTGATCTTGTGCCCCTTGAAGATGGTGATTCCATCATTTGAACCTTTAAGGGTGTTGAATTACATACACTCCAAGGTTTCAGGAGGGAGTAGAGCTGCAGTTACCCGATTCTAGTGGTTTTGCGATACATCTAAGAGGCCTCTAGCACATACACATTGCAGTAAATAAATCTAGAGTTATTCGAAACTTTAGATACATTTCTCCATTATACAGAGACCGAACCACATCCAGTTATAGTGTACGTAACAAAAAATGAGTAAGAATGTTGACAAGGAAAAAAAAAAAAGCTTGTGATATCCGACAGGGAAGAGATGCCAATATTTAAAAAAGTATTAATATATTTTATCAACTTTACCAGAATTCAAGCAAGCTTGAGGGCAGGCAGGTGCTCGCTAAACTTTTCATTCAGTTGAAGACTCCGGCTGAATGTTCCCCCGCCAGGGACCAACTTTTGGTCCATTTCACAAACAGTTAAAAGCTATTATGGTTTGTTTTGCAAAAGGTTAGTAAGAATATTTCAGATGTTTTATGTATAAAATATTCGTGAGTTCTAGAAATATATTTTAAATATAATTATATTAAATGTTCTTTTTAATTATTAAGTTAAACCTAAAGAACAAACATGTAGATAATTTCCACTAACGAACAGAATAGCGTCTTCATTCATTTTTAACCATTTATGTTAGAATAAAACTGTTGGAGAGGCTCACCATCCTAAAGAGAATTGCAACTAGATTCTAGGAAATAATTTCAGCTACTGCAGGTGGAAATGCCAACTCTTAGATATTACCATGAATCCCCAAATAACTGTAAACAGTAGCAAGTACGAGATAAAGAACAAATAATTAAAATATATACACTAAAAGCAATGTGATATATTGCCTTTAAATGGAAACCTTTACATTTTCTGTCCCCCCTCAAAGGAGGGTCCTAGCTGCCGGTAAGGGGCTGTTGATGTAAGGAAGTAAACGTCTTCTTCTCTACCCTGGTTCGAAAGTGATTACTTCCTATTCCCAACAGCTTTGAATGACTCCATCAAGCTTAATGCTTCCACTAAACATAAAAATTATCATATAACTAGATGTATTTCAGTCGTTGTGCAATCCGACAAAGGCATCTCGATATTGCATAACCCTAGCCACTTGTACCTAACTACGCGTGATTTGAAGAGTGCAAAATGCAGTATTAGCTTCTAGTGCAGTTAAATATTATATTTGATGATCTGAAAACAAATGATACGAGGCATTCACAGCTTATCTCATGGAAACAAATATCCAAATTTCTTCATTTATAATGGCAAGTTAGGATATACGCAGCCCAAAACTATCTTATGCCTTCCACCAAGACACACCAGCTTTGAAACTTTACTGAAGAGGCATCATCTTGTTATCTCGGAGAAACAAATCTTCCAAAATACACCAACACATTAAATTTTAAGGCACTGAAAGCTTGAATTATGAAGCTATAAGCCTGGAAGGTTTGAGGCAGTCCATTTTTTTTAATTTCTATAATAAAACTGACGCTTGCATTGGCCTAAATCATGACAAAGTTTTCTTTTAGTAAATGTGACCAACTTAGGGCTTAAGTAATTAAGTCAATAAGTAAGCAAGCAAGCAAGCAAGTATTTGTAAGTTAGTAATGTAAGTAAAGCAAGTAAGTAAATAAGTAAGTAAATTTTAATTATTCTTTGGCTATATAACATGCACATTTTTTAACAATTGTCTTGAGAGTTCTTAGATGTAATGTGCTTACATTAAGTTAAATCTATATAATGTGCTTACATTACATAGATTTAACCAAGTATAACACAGACTTATTTCTCATTACGAGAGGTATATTCCAGTTAGTTAACAGAAATCAATGTTTTTAAAAACATCGATACATTAGTGTTTGCAAAAACCCAAAATCAAGGGAAAGCGTCACTTGAGGAAAACACATCAGCACTGAAAGTTTGAATCAGACCATAAGATGCATTCTCCAGTTATTACACAAAATGCAACAAATTTTGCCCCTACACAGGCTATGTAAAAATAACTTTCAATCATTTCGTTAAATGAATCATCCATTAAAGATTAAAGTCCTTTAATAAATGTTTTTTTTAAATCATGGGAACGGGCTAAACCCTCTTGGAGGCATTCTAAGACGATCCAAGAAAGAAAGAAAGATGAGATTAAGTTCAGTTTTTTTAGATCAAGAGTCCTTCACCAGATCAAGTCACCCCATTTCGAGATTAAAAATAAAAATAGAGCCTACAAACTTTATTAATAATGCCAGCCTTGTTATGAAGCCGATCATAAGAAACTTACTAAAACCGATATTAAGAATGGTCTATGTAAAACCTGTTTCAGGAATGGTCTGTGTAAAATTGAGCAGAGTCACCTGCATTTAACAACTGTTTCATGAATTTCTGTTTATAGTTAAGTTGAAAATCTGAAGCTGCCTGGATAAGGCATTTTAAGGATATAACGGAAACCTTGGAGAAAGTTAGTGGAACAACACTGAACCTAACAATATGACGGCCTTTGTAATAAAATCATACGTAAATGTAGTATTTAAGGATTCGCTAAAGTCTTCAATCCTATAAGAAAAAAATATTTTTTGTTTTAAAGAAAGTCCCGTTTATAAAAAAAAATTCTGTGAAATTGGTGAATTGGCAGCTACACAGCCTGAATTCAATATAACAATTACTTCAGTGAGGAAAAACAAGCACTTAGTGTTTCAAACCGACCTGAAGAGGCATTTTCTAGCTCTAACATGCAAACCAGTTTATTTAATGAAATTTACAAACTAAAATTTACGCACCTCAAAGTTAAATGAAAACTTTCTTTTAATAAATACTAGAAACACTGAAAGTTTTATTCCTATCAGAGAATGCATTCTCAGGTAATTGATTAGACTCTAACGATTCCAAGTTTATGACAAAGTAAGTAAAATTTCATATTTGCATCAGCACAGTCTGAACTAAAAGGGTTAATATTTTGAAGCCTATCAGAAGTATTCTTTAGTTATTAAACTGTAATCATCATCACAATTTATTTAATATATGGCGTGTGCCGAGTACGTTACAATTATTCAACGGTCATCATACACCCACTGTGATGTCCTCTCGACCAGCCGACTGGCAGTTCAGAAAGAAGCAAGTTATTTAGTGATCCACTGCTATATGAACTGTCCAGTTCAGTCAATCACTTGCAGGACAGCTTGCTGCCAGCCACGTTGAAGCAGTGATTTATCTCTTGGCTATGTAGCAGATGTTCACAAAAGCTGGTCATATACACTCATACTCTCCTGTCTATTCTAAGGTGTAAAACCAACTGTTATGAGTGGCTCTTTGCTCTCTGGCTTTTTATTGTTAAACTGCTCTTTATTTATCTATGTAAATACTGTATATAACTTGGTGAAGGAAATATACGGGTAAAGAAAAAACTGTCCCTTGTGTTTCCCTTTGCCTTTGCTTCGGATAATTCTTCTCTTCAGATTTAAGTTATGGCCAGGTACAATATGCCTTGGAATTACTTATTTGCTTTTGTAATGTAATAAAATTAGAAAATTGTAATTTGTGGAGCCTAGTAACAGCGTAAACCTTGTGTGATGGAAAACTCACCAAGGTTGAAGTGCTGAAGTCGATCAGAGGCAGTCTTTATTTATAGCTTGGGTTCTAGCTATTCCATTTCTTTAACTATTTTAATATCGGGATTGAAATTGAATAATGAATTGAGCAAAGCAAGATGGCGGTGGAGGTAAGATAGGAAAGGATGGAAATTAGTAAAGGAGGTGTGGATGTGGATGAGAGAGAAGGAAACTGATTAGGATAAGTGTCCCAACAAGTTTTGATTTTTTCATGGTAATGAGTTTGTGGGTTACATTTCACCTTATCATAAATTTTAAGTTGGATGCATATCCAGCTTATCATCACTCAAAGTTGTCTACAGTCTATTCTCCTGTTTGTAAGTGCAGAGAAAAAAACATAAAAAAATAATCTTAATAGTATTTTGGCTTTTTTATATGCTTAAGCACGTAAGATTTGTAATTTCGTTAATTTTTTTTTTTCTCTCGAAGAATGGTTAAAGATTCTAAATACGTGTATCACCTTTTCACCTTCGACGTCAGTGAAGTAAATTGTCTCTCGTTGAACATTACTGAACAAATTAATTCACTCTATTATCACGTTTGACATGGTGTGTTCACATCATATACTGTGTCTGAGTAAGTGTGTTTTGCTTGAGCAGCCACACTCCTGTGTTTCCTGGAAAAATATAATTACTCTCGAAAACGTATAAGAGAACAGTCTTTCACCAGTTACTTTATCTGATATTAACAGTCACTACTCCTTTATAAATAATGTTCTCATGCATCTTAGTATTGGCCACGTTTCCTCATCATAAGTAACAGTTTGTCTCTAGCGTATTACTTTTCACTTTTTTTTTGTGTTCCTAGCATGTTACATATTGACTCATCTCTTTGTTTTTCTATGGATATGGTAAAAATCATAAAATGTAATTGATAATCATGATAATGAATTTATATTAAGAACTAGATATAGATTAATCGCTTTAGGGCGATGATGAGAGATGCTCTCGTTTCATGTCCTAATTTATCTGACAATAAATATTTTGTAAAATAATTTTAAATGTAAATTTTTTTTAATTGATCTAATATTACGTAAAATTCCAAAACCACCCGAAAATATATAAGATAATTTACATCAACAGTACTTAATAACGCTTTGAAGCTTCTCACGACTGTCATTATTTATTAAACTAAGTCATTGCGCATAAAACAAAAGAATAATCACCAAACATTTGTGTGAGACCAAGTAAGTGACAGATACTGCGAAAGTATCCAGGAAAATCCATGTAAATTATGAAACAACAAAGTCAGTGGATGTTAAATGGATAAAATATATTTGTAATTTTAGGCATATTCTCCGTCAGCTCTGAATTATTTTCTAATTTTCTTCATTTATTAGATATAGGAGATGGTTTTCATTTAATATTTCAGAAAATGGATGGAATTTTCTGAGTATTAGTACAAAGATTGGAGGATCTTTCCAGAGAATAAGTACAAAGATTAGAGGATTTTTCCAGTATATGAGTACCAAAATTTTAGGAACTTTACAATGTATTAGTACAAAGATTGGAGGATCTTTCCAGTGTATGAGTACAAAAAATAGAGGATCTTTCCAGTGTATTAGTACAAAGACTGGATAATCTTTTCAGTGTATTAGTACAAAGATTGGAGGATCTTTCCAGTGTATGAGTATAGAGATTGTGGGATCTTTCCAGTGAATGAGTACAGAGATTGTGAGATCTTTCCAGTGTATGAGGAAAGAGACTGTGGGATCTTTCCAGTGTATTAGTACAGAGATTGTGGGATCTTTCCAGTGTTTGAGTACAGAGATTGTGGGATCTTTGAGTGTATGAGTACAGAGATTGTAGGATCTTTCCAGTGAATGAGTACAGAGATTGAGGGGTCTTTCCTGTGTATGAGTATAGAGATTGGAGGATCTTTCCAGAGTATGAGTACAGAGATGGTGGGATCTTTACAGTGAATGAGTTCAGAGATTGGAGGATCTTTCCAGTGTATTAGTACAAAGATTGAAGGATCTTTCCAGTGTATTAGTACAAAGATGGATGATCTTTCAAGCTGTATTAGTACAAAAACTAAAGGATCTTTCCAGTGTATTAGTAAAAATTGTAGGATCTTTCCAGTGTATTAGTAAAAAAATTGAGGGACTTTCCAGTGTATTAGTACAAAGATTGTAGGATATTTCCAAAGAATTAGTACATAGATGGGATAATCTTTCCAGTGTATTAGTAAAAAGATTGGAGGATCTTTCAACTGTAGAGTACAGAGGTGTGGGACATCAAGATTAGAGATGGGATTTTCCAGTATGAGTACATTGATCTTCCAGGATAAGTGAGTGATGTGGAACTTTCATGTATAGTACAAAGATTGTGGGATCTTTCCAGTGTATGAGTAAAAATGAGGATCTTTCCAGTGTATGTAAGTACAAGATGGGATAATCTTTCAGTGTATGAAGTACAAATGATTGGAGATCTTTCCAGGTATGAGATAGAGATTGTGGATCTTTCCAGTGAATGAGACAGAGATTGGAGATCTTTCCAGTTATGGAAAGAGACTGTGGATCTTTCCAGTTATATGATACAGAGATTGTGGTATCTTTCCAGTGTTTGAATACAGAGATTGTCGGGATCTTTGGTATGATACAGAGATGAAAGGATCTTTCCATGATGACTACAGAGATTGGAGATCTTTCTTGTATGAGTAACGAGATTGTAGGATCTTTCGAGTATGAGTACATGAGAGGTGGATCTTCAGTGAAGAGACAGGATTGAGGATCTTTCCATGTATAGCAAAGATTGAAGGATCTTTCCATGCATAGTACAAAGATGATGATCTTTCCAGTGTATAGTACAAAAATAAAGGATCTTTCCAGTGATAGGAAAGAATTAGATCTTTCCATGTATTAGTACAGAAAATAATTGACACTTTCAGTGAATTATGTACAAGATTGAGGATCTTTCCAAGTGCATTAGTACAAGATTGGAAATCTTCCAGTGTATATAAAAATTGGAGGATCTTTCCAACTGTATAGTACAAGTGATGGGATCTATCCAATGGTATGAGTACAGAAATTTGGATCCTTCCATTGTATGAGTACAGAGATTGTGGGATCTTTCCAGCGTATGAGTGCAGTGACTGTGGGAACTTTCCTGTGTTTGAGTACAGAGATTGTGTGTTCTTTCCAGTATATGAGTAAAGAGACTGTGGGATCTTTCCAGTGTATGAGTACAGAGATTGTGGTATCTTTCCAGTGTATGAATACAGAGATTGTTGGATCTTTCCAGTGTATGAGTACAGAGATTGTGGGATCTTTCTAGTGTGTGAGTACAGAGATTGTGGGATCTTTCCAGTATATGAGTAAAGAGATTGTGGGATCTTTCCAGTGTATGAGTACAGAGATTGTGGTATCTTTCCAGTGTATGAATACAGAGATTGCGGGATCTTTCCAGTGTATGAATACAGAGATGGTGCGATCTTTCCAATGTTTGACTACAGAGATTGAGAGATCTTTTCAGTGTATGAGAACAGAGATTGTAGGATCATTCGAGTGAATGAGTACATAGATTGTAGGATCTTTCCAATGTTTGAGGACAGAGATTGTAGGATCTTTCCAATGTTTGAGGACAGAGATTGGAGGATCTTTCCATAGTATGAGTACAGATATGGTTGGATCTTTCCATAGTATGAGTACAGATATGGTTGGATCTTTCCAGTGAAGGAGTACAGAGATTGGAGGATCTTTCCATAGTATGAGTACAGAGATTGTGGGATCTTTCCAGTGAATGAGTACAGAGATTGGAGGATCTTTCCAGTGTCTTAGTACAAAGATTGGAGGATCTTTCCAGTGTATTAGTAAACAAATGGAGGTTCTTTCCAAAGTATCAGTACAAAGATTGGAGATTCTTTCAAGTGTATGAGTACAAAAATTTTAGGACCTTTCCTTTGTATTAGTACAAAGATTGGAGGATCTTTCAAATTAATAAGTACAAAAATTGAAGGATCTTTCCAGTGTATTAGTACAAAGGTTGGAGGATCTTTCCGTGTATTAGTAAAAAAATTGGAGAATCTTTCCAGGGTATCAGTACAAAGATTGGAGGAACTTTCCAGTGTATTAGTACAAAGATTGGAGGATCTTTCCAGTGTATGAGTACAAAATTTTTAGGATCTTTCCATTGTATTAATACAAATATTGAAGGATCTTTCCAGTGTATTAGTACAAAGATTAGAGGACCTTTCCAGAGTATTAGTACAAAGACTGGATAATCTTTTCAGTGTATTAGTACAAAGATTGGAGGATCTTTCCAGTGTATGAGTATAGAGATTGTGGGATCTTTCCAGTGAATGAGTACCGAGATTGTGAGATCTTTCCAGTGTATGAGTACAGAGATTGTGGGATCTTTCCAGTGTATGAGTACAGAGATTGTGGGTCTTTCCAGTGTTTGAGTACAGGATTGTGGATCTTTGAGTGTATGAGTACAGAGATTGTAGGATCTTTCCAGTGAATGAGTACAGAGATTGAGGGGTCTTTCCTGTGTATGAGTATAGAGATTGGAGGATCTTTCCAGAGTATGAGTACAGAGATGGTGGGATCTTTCCAATGAATGAGTTCAGAGATTGGAGGATCTTTCTAGTGTATTAGTACAAAGATTGAAGGATCTTCCAGTGTATTAGTACAAAGATGGATGATCTTCAAGCTGTATTAGTACAAAACTAAAGGATCTTTCCAGTGTATTAGTAAAAATTGAGGATCTTCCAGTGTATTAGTAAAAATTGAGGGACTTTCCAGTGTATTAGTATAAAGATTGTAGGATATTTCCAAAGAATTAGTACATAGATGGGATAATCTTTCCAGTGTATTAGTAAAAAGATTGGAGGATCTTTCAACTGTATGAGTACAGAGGTGGTGGGACCTTTCCAGTGTATGTGTGCAGAGATTGTGGTATCTTTCCTGTGTATGAGTACAGAGATTGTGGAATCTTTCCAGTGTATAAGTGCAGTGATTGTGGGATCTTTGCAGCGTATAAGTACAAAGACTGTGGGATCTTTTCAGTGAATGAGTAAAGAGATTGTGGGATCTTTCAAGTGTATGAGAACTAATCTTTGTACTAATACAATGGAAAGATCCTCCAATCTCTGTACTCATACACTGGAAAGATCATACAATCTCTGTACTCATTCAATGGAAACATCCCACAATCTCTGTACTCATACACTAGAAAGATCCTCCTATCTTTGTACTAATACACAGAAAAGATTATCCAATCTTTGTACTAATACACTGGAAAGATCCTCCAATTTTTTTACTCATACTCTGGAGTATTAATACAATGGAAAAATCCTCCAAGATTTGTTCTAATACACTGGAAAAATCTTCCAATCTTTGTACTAATTCCCTATAAAGCTCCTCCAACCTTTGTACTAATACACAAGAAAGCTCCTTCAATTTTTGTACTCTTTCACTGGAAAGATCCTCCATTCTTTGTACTAATACACTGCAAAGATCCTTCAATCTTTGTACTAATACACTGGAAAGATCCCACAATCTCCGTACACACACACTGGAAGGATCCCTCAATCTCTGTACTCATACAATGGAAAGATCCCTCAATATCTGTTCTAATGCAATGAAAAGATCACATAATCTCTGTGCTCATACACTGGAAAGATCACACAATCTCTCTACTCATACACTGGAAAGACATCACAATCTATGTACTTGTACACTGGAAAAATCCCACAATCTCTGTACTCATACACTGGAAAGTTCTCACAATCTCTGTACTCATACACTGGAAAGATCTCACATTCTCTGTGCTCATTTACTGGAAAGATCTCACAATCTATGTACTCATACACTGGAAAGATTATCCCATCTTTGTACTAATACAGTGAAATGATTATCCAATCTTTGTACTAATACAATGGAAATATCCTCCAATCTTTGTACTAATACTTTGGAAAGATCCTCCAATTTTTGTACTAATGCCCTGGAAAGATTTTCCAATCTTTGCACTAATACACTGGAAAAATCCTCTAATCTTTGTACTAATACTCTAGAAAGCTCCTCCAATCTCTGTACTCTTATACTGGAAAGATCCCACAATCTCTGTACACGTACACTAGAAATATCCCTCAATCTCTGCACTCATTCACTGGAAAGTTCCCACAATCTCTGTACTCATACACTAGAAAGATCCCACAATCTCTGTACTCATACACAGGAAAGATAACCCAATATCTGTACTAGTACACTGGAAAGATCCCATAATATCTGTACTCATACACTGAAAAGTTTCCGCAATAATTTTACTCATGCACTGGAAAGTTCCCACAATCTCTTTACTCAAAAACTGGAAAAATCCCACAATCTCTGTACTCTTACACTGGAAAGATCTTACAATCTCTTTACTCATACACTGAAAAGATCTCACAGTCTCTGTACTCATACACTGGAAAGTTCCCAAAATTTATGTACGTATACGCTGGAAAGATCTCACAATCACTGCACTCATACACTGGAAAGATTCCACAATCTCTGTACTCATACACAGGAAAGATACCACAATCTCTGTACTCATACACTGGAAAAATCCCACAACCTCTCTAATCATACAATGGAAAGATCCTCCAATATTTGTACTAATACACTGGAAAGATCCTCCAATCTTTGTACTGATTGCCTGGAAAGATCCTCGAATATTTTTTACTAATACACTGGAAAGATCCTCCAACCTTAGTACTGATTCCCTGGAAAGAACCTCTAACCTTTTTTCTAATACAATGGAAAGATCCTTTAATTTTTGAACTGATTCATTTAAAAGATCATCCAATCTTTATACTAATACACTGGAAAGATCCTCTAATCTTTGTACTAATACACTGAAAAGATCCTCGAATCTCTGAGCTCATTCTCTGTAAATATCCCACCATCTCTTTACTCATACTATGGAAAGATCTTACAATCTCTGTACTCATACATTGGAAAGATCCCACTATCCCTATACTCATATACTGGAAAGACCCCTTAATCTCTGTACTCAAACACTGGAAAGATCCTACAATCTCTGTACTCTTTCACTCGAATGATCCTACAATCTCTGAACTCATACACTGGAAAGCTCCCACAATCTCTGTACTCAAACACTGGAAAGATCTCACAATCTCTGCACTCATACACTGGAAAGATCTCACAATCTCTGCACTCATTCACTGGAAACATTCCACAATCTCTGTTCTCATACACTGGAAAGATCCTCCAATCTTTGAACTAATGCACAGAAAAGATTATCCAATCTTTGTACTAATACATTGAAAAGATCTTCCAATATTTGTACTAATACACTGGAAAGATCCTCCAATTTTTGTACTCATACACTTGAAAGATCCTTCAAGCTTTGTACTAATACAATGGAAAGATCCTCCAAGCTTTGTACTAATACACTGGAAAGATCCTTCAATCTTTGTACTAATACCCTGGAAAGCTCCTCCAATCTTTGTAGTAATACACTAGAAAGCTCCTTCAATTTTTGTACTCATACACTGGAAAGATCCTCAATTCTTTGTACTAATACACTGGAAAGATCCTCCAATCTTTGTACTAATACACTGGAAAGATCCTACAATTTTTGTACTAGTATACTGGAAATATCCTCCAATTTTTGTACTCATACACTGTAAAGATCCTCCAAGCCTTGTACTCATACACTGTAATGATCCTCCAATCTTTTTACTAATACACTGGAAAGATCCCACAATCTACGTACACATACACTGGAAAGATCCTTCAATCTCTGTACTCATTCACTGGAAAGATGCCACAATCTCTGTACTCATACACTGGAAGGATCCCTCAATATCTGTACTAATACTCTGGAAAGATCCCATAAGCTCTGCGCTCTTTTACTAGAAAGATCCCACCATCTATTTACTCATACACTGGAAAGACCCACAATCTATGTACTTGTATACTGGAAAGATCCTCCAATCTTTGAACTCATACACTGGAAAGCTTCCACAATCTCTGTACTCATTCACTGGAAAGCTCCCACAATTTCTGTACTCATACACTGGAAAGTTCCTCCAATCTTAGTACTCAGACAATGGAAAGATCACACAATCTCTGTACTCATACACTGGAAAGATCCCTCAATCTCTGTGTTCATACACTGAAAAGATAACCTAATATCTGTACTAATACACTGGAAAGTTCCCACAATCTCTGAACTCATTCACTGGAAAGATCCAACAATGTCTGTACTCATACACTGGAAAGAACCCACAATCTCTGTATTTATACACTGGAAAGATCCCACAATATCGGTACTAATACACTTGAAAGATCCAACAATATCTGTACTAATACACTGGAAAGATCCCACAATATCTGTACTCATACACTCGCAAGATCCCACCATCTCTATACTCATACACTGGAAAGTTCCCACAATCTCTGTGCTCATACACTGCAAAGATCCCACAATCTCTGAACTAATTCACTGGAAAGATTTCACAATTTCTGTACTCATACTCTAGAAAGATCTCACAATCTCTGTACTAAAACACTGGAAAGATCCTTCAATCTTTGTACTAATACACTTTAAAGATCCTCCAATTTTTGTACTCATTCACTGGAAAGATCCTCCAATCTTTGTACTAATACACTGTAAAGATCCTAAAAATTTTGTACTCATACACTGGAGAGATCTTCCAATCTTTGTACTAATACACTGGAAAGATCCTCTAATCTTTGTACTAATACACTAGAAAGATCCTCCAATCCTCGTACTAATACACTGGAAAGCTCCTTCAATTTTTGAACTCATACACTGGAAAGATAATCCAAACTTTGTACTAGAACACTGGAAAAATCCTCCAATCTTTAAAGTCATACACTGGAAAGATCCTCCAATCTCTGTACTCAAACAATGGAAAGATCCCACAACCTCTGTACTTATTCACTGGAAAGATCCCTCAATCTCTGTACTCATTCATTGGAAAGATCCCACAATCTCTGTACTCATACACTGGAAAGATACCACAATCTCTGTACTCATTCACTGAAAAGACCACCCAATATCTATACTAGTACACAGGAAAGATCTCATAATATATGTACTCATACACTGGAAAGATCCCGCAATCATTGTACTCATACACAGGAAAGATCCCACAATCTCTGTACTCATACACTGGAAAAATCTTACAATCTCTGTACTCATACACTGGAAAGATCCCACAATCTCTGTACTCATACACTGGAAAGATCCTACAATCTCTTTACTCATACACTGAAAAGATAGCACAGTCTCTGTACTCATACTGTGGAAAGTTCCCAAAATCTCTCTACGTATACGCTGGAAAGATCCCACAATCACTGCACTCATACACTGGAAAGATTCACAATCTCTGTACTCATACAAAGGAAAGATACCACAATCTCTCTACTCATACACTGGAAAGATCCCACAACCTCTCTAATCATTCAATTGAAAGCTCCTCCATTCTTTGTACTAATACACTGGAACGATTATCCCATCTTTCTCCTAATACACTGGAAAGATCCTACAATCTTTGTACTAATACATTGGAAAGATCCTCCAATTTTTTTACTTAAACACTGGAAAAATCCTTTAGTTTTTGTACTAATACACTGGAAAGATCCTCCAATCTTTGCACTAATACAATGGAAAGATCCTAAAAAATTTTGACTAATACACTGGAAAGATCCTCCAATCTTTGTACTGATTCCCTGGAAAGATCCTCGAATATTTTTACCAATACACTGGAAATATCCTCCAACCTTTGTTCTAATACACTGGAAAGATCCTTCAATTTTTGTACTCATTCATTTGAAAGCTCTTCCAATCTTTATAATAAAACACTGGAAAGATAATCCAATCTCTGAACTCCTTCTCTGGATATAACCCAAAATCTCTGTACTCATACTATGGAAAGATCCTCCGATCTCTGTACTCATACACTGGAAAGATCCCACTATCCCTTTACTCATACACTGGAAAGACCCCTCAATCTCTGTACTCAAACACTGGAAAGTTCCTACAATCTCTGTACTCATTCACTCGAATGATCCTACAATGTCTGTACTAATATTCTGGAAAGATCCCACAATCTCTGTACTCAAACACTGAAAAGATCTCACAATCTCTGCACTAATACACAGAAAAGATCTCACAATCTCTGTACTCATACACTGGAAAGATCTCACAGTCTCTGTACTCAATCACTGGAAACATTCCACAATCTCTGTTCTCATACACTAGAAAGATCCTCCAATCTTTGTACTAATACACAGAAAAGATTATCCAATCTTTGTACTAATACATTGGAAAGATCCTCCAATATTTGTACTAATACACTGGAAACATCCTGCAATTTTTGTACTCATACACTGGAAAGATCCTTCAAGCTTTGTACTAGAACAGTGGAAAGATCCTCCAAGCTTTGCATTAATACACTGGAAAGATCCTTCAATCTTTGTTCTAATACCCTGGAAAGCTCCTACAATCTTTGTACTAATACACTAGAAAGCTCCTTCAATTTTTGTACTCATACACTGGAAAGATCCTCCATTCTTTGTACTAATACACTGGAAAGAACCTCAAATCTTTGTACTAATACACTGGAAAGATCCTCCAATTTTTGTACTAGTATACTGGAAAGATCCTCCAATTTTTGTACTCATACACTGTAAAGATCCTCCAAGCTTTGTACTAATACACTTGAAAGATCCTCCAAGCTTTGTACTCATACACTGTAATGATCCTCCAATCTTTGTACTAATACAATGGAAAGATCTCACAATCTACGTACACATACACTGGAAAGATCCCTCAATCTCTGTACTCATTCACTGGAAAGCTCCCATAATCTCTGTGCTCATACACTGGAAAGACCACACAATCTATATACTTGTACACGGGAAAAATCCCACAATCTCTGTACTCATACACTGGAAAGTTCTCACAATCTCTGTACTCATACACTGGAAAGATCTCACAATCTCTGTGCTCATTCACTGGAAAGATGTCACAATCACCGTACTCATTCACTGGAAAGATTATCCCATCTTTGTACTAATACACTAAAAAGATTATCCAATCTTTGTACTAATACACTGAAAATATCCTCCAATCTTTGTACTAATACTTTGGAAAGATCCTCAAATTTTTTACTAATGCACTGGAAAGATCCTCCAATCTTTGTACTAATACACTGAAAAAATCCTAAAAAATTTGTACTCATACACTGGAGAGATCTTCCTATCTTTGTACTAATACACTGGACAGATCCTCTAATCTTTGTACTAATACACTGGAAAGCTCCTTCAATTTGTGTACTTATTCACTGGAAAGATAATCCAAACTTTGTACTAGAACACTGGAAAGATCCTCCAATCTTTGAACTCATACAATGGAAAGCTCCCAAAATCTCTGTACTCATACACTGGAAAGATCCTCCAATCTCTGTACTCAAACAATGGAAAGATCACACAATCTCTGTACTCATACACTTGAAAGTTCCCTCAATCTCTGTACTCATTCAATGGAAAGATCCCACAATCTCTGTGCTCATACACTGGAAAGATAACCTAATATCTGTACTCATTCACTGGAAATATCCCACAATCTCTGTACTCATACACTGGAAAGGTCCTCCAATCTTTGTACTATTACACAGAAAAGATTATCCAATCTTTGTACTAATACATTGGAAAGATCTACCAATCTTTGTACTAATACACTGGAAAGCTCCTCCAATTTTTGTACTAATACACTGGAAAGATCCTTCAATCTTTGTACTAATACAGTTGAAAGATCCTCCAAGCTTTGTATTAATACACAGGAAATATCCTCCAATATTTGTACTAATACTTTGGAAAGATCCTCCAATTTGTGTACTAATGCACTGGAAAGATTCTCCAATTTTTGTACTCTTACACTGGAGTGATCCTGCAATCTTTGTACTAATACACTGTAAAGATAATAAAAATTTTGTACTCATACACTGGAGAGATCTTCCAATCTTTGTACTAATACACTGGAAAGCTCCTCCAATTTTTGTACTAATTCACTGGAAAGCTCCTTAAATTTTTGTACTCATTCACTGGAAAGATAATCCAAACTTCGTACTAGAACACTGAAAAGATCCTTCAATCTTTGAACTCATACACTGTAAAGTTTCTCCAATCTCTGTACTCAAACAATGGAAAGATCCCACAATCTCTGTACTCATACACTGGAAAGA
The DNA here is from genome assembly GCA_009830355.1 of Cherax destructor. NCBI lineage: Eukaryota > Metazoa > Arthropoda > Malacostraca > Decapoda > Parastacidae > Cherax > Cherax destructor. The sequence continues at coordinate 21,955 of WNWK01011290.1, forward strand.
TCCCTCAATCTCTGTACTCATTCACTGGAAGGATCCCACAATCTCTGTACTCATACACTGTAAAGGTACCACAATCTCTGTACTCATACACTGGAAAGATAACCCAATATCTGTACTAATACTCTGGAAAGATTCCACAATCTCTGTACTCATACTCTGGAAAGATCCCACCATCTCTGTACTCATACACTGGAAAGATCTCGCAATCTCTGTACTCATACAATGGAAATATCCCACAATCTCTTAACTCATACATTGAAAAGCTCCCACAGTCTCTGTACTCATACACTGGTAAGATCCCGAAATCTCTCTACGTATTCGCTGGAAAGCTCCCACAATCACTGCACTCATACACTGGAAAGATTCCACAATCTCATACACAGGAAATATACCACAATCTCTGTACTCATTCACTAGAAAGATCCCACAACCTCTCCAATCATACAATGGAATGATCGTCCAATGTTTGTACTAATACACTGGAAAGATTATCCCATCTTTCTCCTAATACACTGGAAAGATCCTACAATCTTTGTACTAATACATTGGAAAGATCCTCTATTTTTTTCACTAAAACACTGGAAAAATCCTTTAGTTTTTGTACTAATACACTGGAAAGATCCTCCAAACTTTGTACTAATACAATGAAAAGATCCTAAAATTGTTGTACTCATACACTGCAAAGCTCCTCCAATTTTTTTACTAATACACTGGAAAGATCCTCTAACCTTTGCACTAATACACTGGAAAGATCCTTCAATATTTGTACTTATTCATTTGAAAGATCCTCCAATCTTTGTACTAATATAATGGAAAGATCCTAAAATTTTGGTACTCAAACACTGGAAAGATCCTCCAATCTTTGTATTAAAACACTTGAAAGATCCTCCAATTTTTGTACTGATACCCTGGAAAGATCCTCCATTTTTTTACTAATAGACTGGAAAGAAGCTCTAATCTTTGTACTAATACACTGGAAAGATCCTCCAATCTCTGTACTCATTCACTGGAAGGATCCCACCATCTCTGTACTCATACTATGGAAAGATCCTCAATCTCTGTACTCAAACACTGGAAAGATCCTACAATTTCTGTAGTCATTCACTCGAATGCTCCTACAATCTCTGTACTCATACACTGGAAAGATCCGAAAATCTCTGTACTCATACATTAGAAAGATCTCACAATATCTGTACTCATACAATGGAAAGATCTCACAATCTCTGTACTCGTTCACTGGAAAGATCTCACAATCTCTGTACTCGTTCACTGGAAACATCCCAAAATCTCTGTACTAATACACTGGAAGATCCTCCAATCTTTGTACTAATACACAGAAAAGATTATTCAATATTTGTAAAAATACAGTGGAAACATCCTCCAATTTTTTTATAATACACTGAAAAGATCCTCCAATTTTTCACAAATATACTGGAAAGTTCCTCCAATTTTTGTACTCATACACTGTAAAGATCCTCCAAGCTTTGGACTAATATACTGGAAAGCTCCTCAAAGCTTTTTAGTCCTTCACTGTAAATATCATCCAATCTTTGTACTAATACACTGGAAAGATCCCACAATCTCTGTACACATACATTGGAAAGATCCCTCAATCTCTGTAGTCATTCACTGGAAAGCTCCTACAATCTCTGTACTCATACACTGGAAAGTTCCCTCAATCTCTGTACTTATTCATTGGAAAGATCCCACAATCTCTGTACTCAAACACTGGAAAGATACACACAATCTCTGTACTCATACACTGGAAAGATCCCACAATCTCTGTACTCATACACTGGAAAGATCCCACCATCTCTGTACTCAAACACTGGAAAGATCCCTTAATCTCTGTGCTCATACTCTGGAAAGATCCCACATTCTCTGTACTCATTCACTGGAAAGATCCCACAATCTCTGTACTCATACACTGGAAAGATGCCACAATCTCTGTACACATACACAGGAAAGATCTTACAATCTATTTACTCATACACTGAAAATATCCCACAGTCTTTGTTTTCATACTCTGGAAAGATCCCAAAATCTCTCTACGTATACACTGGAGAGATCCTACAATCACAGTACTCATACACTGGAAAGATTCCACAGTCTCTGTACTCATACACTGGAAAGAAACCACAATCTCTGTACTCATACACTGGAAAGATACCACAATCTCTGTATTCATACACTGGAAAGATAACCCAATATCTGTACTAAAAGGGGCTCTGGTGGTCTGGTGGCTAAAGCTCTCGCTTCACACGGAGAGGGCCTGAGTTCGATTCCCAGCCAGGGCAGAAACATTAGGCGTGTTTCTTTACACCTGTTGTCTATGTTCCCCATCAGTAAAATGGGTACCTGGGTGTTAGTCGACTGGTGTGAGTCGCATCCTAGGACACTGACCTAATCTGCCCGAAATGCTCAGCATAACAAGGGACTTTCTATATAGTAGTATGTCACTGATGTCAGCTAGGCCTGTATACCATGTACATGTACTTGTAGTAAATAAAGATATTATTATTATTATTATTATTATTATTATTATTATTATTATTATTATTATACACTGGAAAGAACCCAGATTGTGGGATCTTTCCAGTGTTCTAGTACAAAGTTTGGATTATCTTTCCAGTGAATAAGTACAAAAATTGAAGGAACTTTCCAGGGTATTAGTACGATGATTGGAGGATCTTTCAAGTGAATTAGTACAAAAACATGGAGGACCTTTACAGTGTATTAGCACAAAGATTGGAGGATCTTTCCTGTAAATTAGTAAAAAAAATTGGAAGATCTTTCCAAAGTATTAGTACAAAGATTGGAGGATATTTCCAGTGTATTAGTACAAAGATTGGATAATCTTTTCAGTGCATTAGTACAAAGATGTTATAATCTTTCCAGTGAATGAGTACGGTGATTGTGAGATCTTTCCAGTAAATAAGTACAGAGATTATGAGATCTTTCCAGTGAATGAGTACAGAGTTTGTGACAACTTTCCAGTGTATGAGTACAGAGATTGTGAGATTTTTCAAGTGTACAAGTACATAGATTGTAGGGTCTTTCCAGTGTATGAGTACAGAGATGGTGGGTTCTTTCCAGTGTAAGAGCACAGAGATTATGGGATCTTTCCAGTGTAATAGTACAGATATTGAGGGATCCTTCCAGTGTATGAGTACAGAGATTGTGGGATCTTTCCAGTGTTTGAGTACAGAGATTGAGGGATCTTTCCAGTGTATGTGTACGTAGATTGTGGGAACTTTCCAGTGTATTAGTACAAAGATTGGAGGATCATTTCAGTGTATGAGTACAAAGCTTGGAGGATCTTTACAGTGTATGAGTACAAAAATTAGAGGATCTTTCCAGTATACTAGTACAAAAATTGGAGGATCTTTCAAGTGTATTAGTACAACGATTGGAGGATCTTTCCAGTGTATTAGTACAAAGAAGGGAGCATCTTTCACGTGTATGAGTACAAAAATTTAAGGAGCTTTCTAGTGTATTAGTACAAAGATTGGAGGAGTTTTCCCGGGAATTAGTACAAAGTTTGATGGATCTTTCCAGTGTATGAGTACAAAAATTGGAGGATCTTTCCAGTGTATTAGTACAAATATTGGAGGATCTTTTCAATGTATTAGTACAAAGATTGGATAATCTTTTCTGTGTATTAGTACAAAGATTGGACGATCTTTCCAGGGAATGAGTACAGAGATTGTAGGATCTTTTCTGTGTATTAGTACAGAGATTGTGGGATCTTTCCAGTGAATGAGTATAGGGATAGTGGGATCTTTCCAGTGTATGAGTACAGAGATTGTAGGATCTTTCCATAGTATGAGTACAGAGATGGTGGGATATTTCCAGAGAATGAGTTCAGAGATTGGAGGATCTTTCCAGTTTATTAGTACAAAGCTTAGAGGACCTTTCCAGTGTATTAGTATAATGATTGGAAGATCTTTCTAATGAATGAGTACTAAAATTGAAGGATCTTTCCAATGTATTAGAACAAAGGTTGGAGGATCTTTCCAGTGTATTAGTAAAGAAATTCGAGGATCCTTCCAGGGAATCAGTACAAAGACTGGAGGATCTTTCCAGTGTATTAGTACAAAGATTGGATGATCTTTCTAGTGTATGAGTACAAAAAATTTAGGATCTTTCCATTGTATTAGTACAAAGATTGGAGGATCTTTCCAGTGTATTAGTACAAAAACTAAAGGATTTTTCCAGTGTTTATGTGAAAAAATTAGAGGAACTTTCCAATGTATTAGTACAAAGATTGTATGGTCTTTCCAGTGTATTAGGAGAAAGATGGGATAATCTTTCCAGTGTATTAGTACAAAGATTGGAGGATCTTTCCAGTGTATTAGTAAAAATATTCAAGGATCTCTCCAGGGAATCAGTACAAAGATTGGAGGATCTTTCCAGTGTATAAGTACAAAGATTGGAGGATATTTCCATTGTATGATTAGAGAGGTTGTGGGATTTTTCCAGTGTATGAGTACAGAGATTGTGGTATCTTTCCTGTTAATGAGTACAGAGATTATGGAATCTTTCCAGTGTATGAGTGCAGTGATTGTGGGATCTTTCCAGCGTATACGTAGAGAGATTTTGGGAACTTTCCAGTGTATTGGCACAGAGACTGTGGGATCTTTTCAGTGTATGAGTAAAGAGATTGTAAGATCTTTCCAGTGTATGAGTACAGAGATTGTGACATCTTTCCAGTGTATGAGAACAGAGATTGTTGGATTTTTAAAGTGTATGAGTACAGAGATTGTGGGATTTTTCCAGTGTATGAGTACAATGATTGCGGGATCTTTCCAGAGTATGAGTACAGATATTATGGGATCTTTCCAGTGTATTAGTACAGATATTGGGTTATCTTTCCAGTGTATGAGTACAGAAATTGTGGTATCTGTCCAGTGTATGAGTACAGAGATTGTGGGATCTTTCCAATGAATGAGTACAGAGACTGAGGGATCTTTCCAGTGTATTAGTACAGAGATTGTAGGATCTTTACATTGTTTGAGTACAGAGATTGGAGGATCTTTCCAGTGTAGGAGTTCAAAGATTGGAGGATCTTTCCAGGGTTCTACTAAAAAGTTTGGATTATCTTTCCAGTGTATGAGTTCAAAAATTGAAGGAGCTTTCCAGTGTATTAGTACGATGATTGGAGGATCTCTCCAGTGTATGAGTACAAAAATTTTAGGATATTTACAGTGTATTAGTACTAAGATTGGAAGATCTTTCCAGTGTATTAGTACAAAGTTTGGAGGATCTTTCCAGTGAATGAGTACAACAATTGGAGAATCTTTAAGGTGTATTAGTACAAAAATTGGTGGATCTTTCCAGTGTATTAGTACAGAGATTGAATGATCTTTCCAGTGTTTTAGTACAAAGATTGTATAATCTTTTCAGTGTATTAGTACAGAGATGGGATAATCTTTCCAGTGTTTGAGTACAGAGGTTGTGGGATCTTTCCAGTGAATTAGTACAGAGATTGTGAGATCTTTCCAGAGTATGAGTACAGAGATTGTGAAATCTTTCCAGTGAATCAGTACAGAGATTGTGGGATCTTTGCAGTGTATGAGCACAGAGATTGTAGGAACTTTCCAGTGTATGAGTATAGAGATGGTGGGATCATTCGAATATATGAGTACAGATATTGTGGGACCTTTCCAGTGTATTAGTACAGATATTGTAGGATCTTTCCAGTGTATATGTACAGATATTGTGGGATCTTTCCAGTGTATTACTACATATATTGTGAAATCCTTCCAGTGAATGAGTTCAGAGATTGTGGGACCTTCCAGTGTAAGAGTACAAAAATTGGAGGATCTTTTCAGGGTATTAGTATAGACGTTGTGGGACCTTTCCACTGAATGAGTACAGAAATTGTGAGATCTTTCCAGTGTATGAGTACAGAAATTGTGAGAACTTTCCAGTGTATGAGTACAGATAATGTGGGATCTTTCCAGTGTACGAGTACATAGATTGTGGGGTCTTTCCAGTGTATGAGTACAGAGATGGTGGGATCTTTCCAGTGTATGAGCACAGAGATTACGGTAGCTTTAAAGTGTATTAGTCCAGATATTGTTGTATCTTTACAGTGTATGAGAACAGAGATTGTGGGATCTTTCCAGTGTATGAGTACAGAGATTGTGGGATCTTTCCAGTGAATGAGTACAGAGATTGAGGGATCTTTCCAGTATATGTGTACAGAGATTGGGGGATCTTTCCAGTATAAGAGTACAGAGATTGGAGGATCTTTCCAGAGTATTAGTACAAAGATTAGAGGATCTTTCCAGTGTATTAGTACAAATATTGGAAGATCTCTACAGTGTATGAGTAAAAAAAATGTAGGATCTCTCCAGTGTAAGAGTACAAAAATAGGATGATCTTTTCAGTGCATTAGTACAAAGATGGGATAATCTTTCCAGTGTATGAGTACAGAGATTGTGGGATCTTTATAGTGAATGAGCACAGAGATTGTGAGATCTTTCCAGTGTATGAGTACATAGATTGTGAGAACTTTCCAGTGTATAAATACAGAGATTCTGGGATCTTTCCAGAGTACGAGTACAATGATTGTGTGGTCTTATCAGTGTTTGAGTACAGATATTGTGGGATTTTTCCAGTGAATGAGTACAGAGCTTGAGGGATCTTTCCAGTGTATGTGTACAGAGATTGTGGGATCTTTCTAGTGTATGAGTAAAGAGAATGTGGGATCTTTCCAGTGTATGAGTACAGAGATTGTGGGATCTTTCCAGTGAATGAGTACGGAGATTGAGGGATCTTTCCAGTGTATGTGTACAGAGATTGTGGGAACTTTCCAGTATAAAAGGATCTTTCTAGTGTATTAGTACAAATATTGGAGGATCTTTTCAGTGTATTAGTACAAAGATGGGATAATCTTTCCAGTGAATGAGTACATAGATTGTGTGGTCTTTCCAGTGTTTGAGTACAGAGATGGTGGGATCTTTCCAGTATATGAGCACAGAGATTATGGGATCTTTCCAGTGAATGAGTACAGAGATTGAGGGATCTTTCCTGTGTATGTGTACAGAGATTGTGGGATCTTTCCAGTGTATGAGTACAGAGATTGTAGGATCTTTCCAGTGTATGAGTACAAAGATTGTCTCATCTTTCCAGTGTATGAGTACAGAGATTGTGGTATCTTTCCAGTGTATGAGTAAAGAGATGTGGGAACTTTCCAATGTATGAGTACAGAGATTGTTGGATCTTTCCAGCATATGAGTATAGATATTGTTTGATCTTTCCAGTGTATGAGTACAGAGATTTTGGGATCTTTCCAGTGTATGAGTAAAGAGATTGTTGGATCTTCCCAGTGTATGAGTACAGAGATTTGGAGAATCTTTCCAATGTACGAGTGTAGAGATTGGAGGATCTTTCCAGTGTATGAGGGCAGAGAATTGGGAATGTTTCCTGTGAACGTGTGAAGGGCATGGAAGATTTCTAGAGAGTGAGTAAAGATATTAGAAGATCTTTCTAGTATAGCAATAGAGACATTAAAGGATCTTATCTTTTTATAAGTGCAGAGACCTGCGGATCATTCTAGAGAATGAGTAAAAAGTTAATTTTTTATTTTAAATGTGTGACTGAAGAGATTAGAATATCTTCTATACATAAGAGTTCTGGGAATAGAGGAAAGTTATGAATTTGTGACTGCAATTTTATGTTACATACCATCTACTGTGTATTAATATTCATGTGACTTGGTATTATTTTAAATACCTGATCAGGAAACAGAAGTGTTTTGCAAACACAGTGATTTCTGATAATATAACAGGCTAATCTTGTAATTAGTGATACCTCAAGCATGTGCTGTCTTTGTGTCACCTTTTGTTAGTGCAATTTAGTCTAACTTGTTTTTGCTTATATTGTAGCGTCTCTGGAGCATTTGTTTGTGATTCCTCCCATACGTGCATGCAGTTTGTGGTGCCTACATTTAAGCTCTCAGTGCATGTAGTGTTTGTGGTGCCTCTTGTTAAGCTCTAGATGCATACAGTGTTTGTGGTGATTCTTGCACATGTATTG